>JAQGBA010000048.1:0-87269 GCA_034698125.1 Prionchulus punctatus | reverse complement strand
TGTTCAATTTTCAAGCTTTCCTCCATTTTCACAAAATTGAATTTGTCAAATGATCATATAATTACGAATTTTGCCCCAATTTCGATAATTTTTGATATCTGAACAGCAGACATGTCTACCTATCTTCCTGTTACGTTTAAAATTTTCAAGCACGAATTTAAAGTATTGAGGCCAAGAACTTTTGGAACGCCCCTCGTCTGTCACAATTAGGTAAAAAGTGTACAAATGGCTTCTCCATGGAAGAACATTACCTTGTTACCATTATTTTTACGTTACCACTTAGCAATCGATGGGTATGAATTAATAGACCGCGCTCTTGAATAGACCACGCACTAAAAGGTGTTGAATTAATAGCGACTATTGGGCGTACAATTCGTATATGAATTTTGTTTTTGTTTTTTTTTTTATCTTGCGTGTTCGTCTATGTTGCACTGCTGATTTATGCGGCCAGGAAGAAGAAATCGCTCAAGAACGATAATAATTTTTCAAACAACCAAACGGCCAAAAGCATGCTACAAAAAAAATCATATGAAACTGTAGGAAGTTGTTCGAATGATAAAAATTTTGAATTTTTCCACAGTCGTTCCGTTCAATTTTTACTTTTGATGTCCAACAATATTCCAGCCGGTGTATCGCAAAAATTATTAATTTACGGCGTTAGCTTTCTCTCGGCCGGGCTTTTAGTCGATCCGATTTTCTTGCTGTCAAAAATTTACCGAACTTCAACAGCGAACTAGTTGGTTCAAGTAGTTTCTGAAAAAGAAATCTATGATCATGCCGAGTACGGAAAATGAACAAATCTATACACTAAATCCTGTTTTATATTATGTTTTAAGCGCTAGAAGCTGTTTACTATTTTAATAATTTGTTTCAATGCATTTATTGTGTTTTATTGCATTTATAAATTATTTACTTTTAAAATGGCGCTTATTTTGAAGTAAGAACTTCTAACTTGCAAATCATAATTGGTTTTCCGCTGCGTTTTACTGTAGATTTTATATTTTGTGAAATTAAAATTTTCCCATTGCTTCGATTTGAACCAAATAAAATGTCCGAAGATATCACGTACGGGCTTCCGCACGACGTAAGCAACGCTTTAATTTTACCCGAAAAGGCGAAAAAGTCGAAAGACGCCGTCGTCGATGGAAAAAAATCGAAACCGCTTTTATCGAAAAAGAAACAAAAAAAGTTGCAGAAAATTTTAGAAAGAAAGAAAAAACGATTCACAGTAAAATATTTGAAAAATAAACTCGTTTTTTATAAAAATTAGTTAGAAATTATTTAGAGAATTGAAATTTTCGAAAAATTAAGCAAAAATCAAATTAGCCAAGAAGAACTGTCGAAATTTACGCCCGTGGCGTTGATGCAACAAAAAAGTTTGAAAAGGTGCTAACGACGACGGGAATTTTGTTTGTTAAGCTCGAAATGTTGTTGTTTTTTAGAAAACTAATCGAAACTGATTTTTCCACTAATATCTCCTCGCCAAACAGTTTATCGGGCAGCAGGAAAAAGATATTCGGCTCGAAAAATTCGCCACCGGTCAATAAAACTGTCCAGGCCGGTCCATATTTCGAAACGGATTCGAGTTCCAGTGACGATGAACCCGAGAATCAGGGTGGGTACTGGAGAGAAGGTGAAACAAAAATTCGATCAATTTCCAGTCGTGTTTTTCGTCGTTTTAGGTCCAGAATTTAAAGCGCTTGTAATGCTGCCTGAGCATCAACCACACGAAGAACCTGAAAATCAACAAAAAACACCTGCGCATCATTCGAAGGAAATCGTCTTGGGCGATAATGAACAAAATGACGACACGAAAAAGTTCTCGGGGCATCCGATTAGGGCGAAAACGGATTCCGCGCCGAGAGTACCTGCGATTCACGTACCAGTCTACCGTACCCCCGAAGTGCAAGAAAGTCGTCTATTGCTTCCGATCTTGGGCGTCGAACAAGAAATAATGGAGCAGATAAATGATTCGCAGGTACACAACATTTCTTTCGATTCTTTAAAAAATTAAAAACTGTAATTGATACGCAGGTTGTTATCATATGCGGCGAGACCGGATCGGGTAAAACGACGCAAATCCCCCAATTTTTATACGAGGCTGGTTACTGTAGAAACAACCTGCAGATCGGCGTGACCGAACCTCGTCGAGTGGCGGCCATGGCCATGTCTAGCCGAGTGGCCGACGAAATGAATTTACCGCCCGATACAGTATCCTACCAGATCCGATACGAAGGTACGCGATTGGAATTCCTCCTGAACAATTAGGACTATAGTTGCGTGCAGTATGTAGTTGAAAGGCGTTAATAGTTGGACAAGTAGTGACGTCACTGGCTAAAAATTTTCCAGGCAACGTTAGCGACCATACGAAAATCAAATTCATGACCGACGGCGTACTATTGAAAGAGCTTCGCGCCGATTTTTTATTGAAAAATTATTCAGCGATCGTCGTCGACGAAGCGCACGAACGTTCGATGTACAGCGATATTTTGATCGGTTTATTGTCGCGCGTCGTCACCTTGAGGCAAAACGCGACTTATCTCCGTTGAATTGATTATCATGTCGGCGACGTTGCGCGTCGACGATTTTACGTCGGAGAAACTTTTCGGTCGACGTCGGCCGAGCGTCATCAACGTCGACGCGCGTCAATTTCCCGTGACGACGTTCTTCAATAAAATCACGAAACAAAATTATCTACTGGACGCGTACGAAAAATGTTGCAAAATCCATCGACGCGCGCCCGACGGCGGCATTCTCGTTTTCGTCAGCGGACAACGAGAAGTTCATACGTTGGTCGCTTGGTTGGCCGAAACGTTCCCTAAACGTCGCCCGTCGACGCTCGTCGGCGACCAGTGCGACCGAATCGACGACGAATTCGACGTCGGCCGACGGTTGAAACGGTCGAAAAGGAAAAAAGTCGTCGTCGAGAAAATCTCGTTGGACGACGTCGACATCAACGACGCCGACGCCGGCGATTTGGAATTGTTCGACGACGACGACGCGGCGGATTTTACGACGAATCCACTTTCGGTGCGTTTCGACGACGCGCCGCTGTATTGTTTGCCATTGTATTCGTTGCTTTCGTCCGAAAAACAAAATAAAGTTTTCGCGCCGCCGCCCGCCGGCCATCGACTGTGCGTCGTCGCGACGAACGTCGCCGAAACGTCGTTGACGATTCCCAACGTGAAATATGTCGTCGACACGGGCAAAGAAAAAGTACGCGCGTACGACGGCGTGACGGGCGTTTCGAAATTCGTCGTACGTTGGATTTCCAAAGCGTCCGCCGATCAGCGCGCCGGTCGCGCCGGCCGTACGTCGCCGGGCAAATGCTATCGACTTTACTCGTCGGCCGTTTTCAACGATTTCGAAAAATTCTCCGAACCCGAAATCTTGCAGAAACCGATCGACGACGTCGTTTTGTTGATGAAAAATATGAACATATTGAAAGTGGCCAATTTCCCATTTCCGACGTCGCCCGACGTCGCGTGCCTACGAGCGGCGGAAGAACGATTGATTCGCGCGGCGGCGTTAACGCGGGAAAAACCAGACGATCAGGCGAAGATAACGCCGCTGGGTCGAACGATGGCGTTGTTTCCAGTATCGCCATCGTACGCGAAAATTTTGAGTAAGCCAATGGGACTTGGTTGATGGGCGTCTATATTTAACTGGTGTGTCTATATTTGATGAGAGGGGCGCCTGCACTCGATACTTAATTACAGTCTATAGTTGATGAGCGTTTTTATAGTGTCGAACATCTATAGTTTATGCGCCTATAGTTTTTATATCTTCTTTGAACTGATTTTTGACCTCTCTAAGGCTTGGCTCATCAACAAAATTTGCTCCCGTACGTGATATTATTGGTAGCGGCGCTGTCCGTGCGGGAACCTTTGGTGAATTTATCGTCGTTGAAAGAAGAAACGGAGGATGAAAAAATGAACGAGAATATCTCGCGACATTTACGAATTCGTCGCGAATGGGCGGGCAAAGGCGAATGCGCGATGCTCGGCGATCTTCAGATTTTACTGCGCGCCGTGTTGGAATGGGAGAAAAATCGTTGCTCGACGAAATTTTGCGATGAACACGGTTTGCGACCAAAAGCCATGAGCGAAATTCGAAAAATGCGTCGCCAATTGACTCGCATCGTCGCCGCCGTTTATCCGAACGAGCTGCACGTCGATTTCAACGCGCGCTCCCCGCCGCCCAGCGTCGAGCAATCGACGATGCTTCGGCAGATTTTCGCCGCCGGCCTCGCCGAAAACGTGGCGCGAAAACGAATCGACGTTCAGACGGCGGACGAGAAAAATTCCTACGAATGTTCGTCGAAAATGAAAGACCACGTATTCGTTCATCCATCGTCGGCACTGCGACGCCGATTGCAAGAATTTGTCGTGTACAATGAAATCGTCGACGGCGCGAAAAAATTCATGTTCAACGTGACGTCGATCGACGCTGAATGGTTGCCGCTCGTCGCCGAGGCGTATTGTACGTTCGGCGAGCCGGCCAAAGAACCCGAACCGTGGTACGATTCGCAGGCGGACGCCGTCCTGTGCCGATGCACGTGCACGTACGGCGACGCCGGCTGGGATTTGGGCGTCGTAACGCGTCGACATCCAGCGAATCTCGATTACTATCGACGATTCGCCGTCGCTTTTTTGGACGGCGTCGTCGCGCCGTCGACGTCCCGTTGGCGAAAATTATTCCTATCGTCACCGTCGACGATGCTCAAGTCATGGTCGAATTTGCATAAACGTACTGAGAATTTACTGGCGGCGTTTTGCGCGCGGCTCGTCGTCAGCCGAGAGAAATTGTTCGACGTGTGGACGAACGACGATAAATATTTTTTGTGCAAAGAATTTTGCGAATGGTTGCCCGACGCCGTGCACGACGAAGTGCGACTACGTTGGCCGCCGATCGATTGAAAATTCGTGCAATTATTCGTTCGATATTTGTTTTCCAAATGGGATGAAATTAAAATTATTGTTCACAGACGTCCCTATTTAAAAATTCGAGTGATGTCGCCGTCTAAAAAGCGAGCGACGTCGCTATTTAAATATCGAGTGACGTCAGTCTAAAATAATTCTTTCAACTTGCTGACTACAGTTGGCAATCAACTACGTTCCAATTGTATGTCGCTATTCAACCGGTGACGTCACTAATAGTTTTCTTACTGTATATGAGATCACGAAGTACACTGTTCTTTACTTTTAAAGCGAGTACGAAAAAAAAACAGAACAAATTTTTTCGTTGTCCATAAAACAAAAGAACATTTTTCTCCATATCACAAGTTGAAAAACAATATAAGCACAGAAAATGCGAACTTTTCCACTCATTTCAGATCATCGAATAAAACCAAACGAGCGAAAAACGGAAACACGATTTTTTAAAAATAATGATCTTCAACGAAGCCTTTTTTTAAAAATTATGCGTAGGCGGGAGAATTGTAAAAATAAAACAACAACAACAAAAAAAACAGGAGAATAAAACTAGACGAGATTAAAAATTTGTTTCAACAGATCCGAGAAATGAGAGTCTGGACTAAAAAAATTAACCGCTACGAATAAAAACGACGCACGAAATTTGTTTTAATTACACGATCATCGGATTCGGAAGAGATTCGAAAACGGAGGGAATTTTATTTAAATTTCTGTTTCTGCAGGTCTCGGCCGATTCCTGCTGACGTTCAGCACGTCATAATCTTTGACGCTTCGACGATTTTTCTGCGACGACGACGACGAGTCGATGTACGGCTGGCGAGTAATATCTGTAAAAAAACTAAAAAAATAACCGCAAAAAAATTGAGGAAAAAAAACAAGTGATCGAGTACAAATTGTTCGCAACGCCGAAAATTTTATTCGAACCGGTATTCGAACGGTAACTTAGAAATTCATTTTTAAACGTTTAAAAACGAATCTAATGTGCAAAAACACGAAACTAACTCTTGGAAAACATTAAAATTATCGTAACTTGTTTCGAACGATCAAAAACACGAATCTATCGATTAGAACACAAAAAAGTTGACCGAATTTGATTGACATCGCTCAAAAAAGGGAATCGAAGGCGTCGAAACAAAAAATGGACTCGAACTCGTGTCGCAACGAGCAAAATCTAATCGAACTCACCGGAAATTATGTCGTCGAACGTTCCTTGGCCGATTTCGCCCGGCTCGCGTTTTCGACGCTGCTGTCGATTGGGATTTTTCAGACGTTTATTTTCCAATTCATCGATGATCGCTGCCTGTTTCGATTTTAGATCGTCGGCGACTTTTTTCGGCGAGACCGACGTCGATTGCCTGAGAGCTTCTTGCATAGCCTTAAAACCGAAGAAATTCTGCTATTATTTGTCGTCGGCTAGTCGGAAACGGATGAAAAACGGTTTTACTTCGGCTTTCTTTCGCGCGATATTTTCTTCGTCGGCTTGCTGCAAAAAACGACAACGTCGTTCGATGACGATTCTCAAAACGATCGAAAATTTACTTGAAAATGTTTCGAAAAATTCATCAAAATTGCAAAAAATGCATTCGTCGTCGTCGATTTCGGCGCCTCGCCGTAATACTCGACGCAATCGCGAAATGCTTCCTGAAACGAAAAAGCGACCGTTGACGACGATTTCCGTACCGATAATCGTCGAAAATATGTCTCGCCTGGGCAATTTTGGCGTTCATTCGCAGTTCGTTCAATTTCACATTGGCAACTTCTAAAAATTGAGACAGAACTTGCGGCGCGTCGGCGCCGCGCAGAGCGTATTCCTTTTTCGCTAAATCCATGATTTTTTCTAACTCCAATAAATCCGCCATCACAGAGTCCAATGAAACTGAAAAGCGATAGAAATGGTTCAAAATGAGGCGCGAAAATCAACAGTAAATGCTTCTAAACGAGCCAAAAATCGTTTCAAATTACTCGACGATGCTTTTTCGACGAATTTCAATTCTTGAGTAAAATTCAAAAGTTCAGGAAATTTCGATCGAATTGTTTGCGCGATCGAATGTAAGACGGTAAGGCTTTTTGAACCGGACGCTTTTAAAAATGGCAACTAAAAACAAAAAAGCTCATTAACAGCGGGTTTTTCGAAACTAAACTCGCGGAAGTAGCGCTCATCCGTCAACTATCGGACGATGATCAACTATAGACCGTTATCAACTATAGTCGCTGCTTACGATATCCAACGATTGCATTTTGAATCCGTAGACGCCGCCGCGTTTGCCGCTATTCATATAATTTCCGTACGCCAAAATAATTTCCAAAACTTTATGAAACTTTTTCGCATCTTTCACCGATCTCGACGCCGCCGTTACGGTCGTGAATGACGGCGTGAATAGTTCTGTCGATTCGTCGAAATTTCCCATGAAACTCATGATTTGCAATTTTTGCGCCAATCGTTCGATTTTCGACAACTAAAGACGTGTGCGGAGTTCGATCGAAACGGTCGAAAAATGAAAACGCAACAAAAGACAATAAAAGTTCAAGTTCTCACTTGGACCATAAATTTATCCTCGTCGGATAAAAGGTCGAAGGGCTTCTGCGCTGTTTCGTAATCCCTGTAGGCTTTCGTCTGAAAATGGATAAATAAGGATTAACCAGGATAGTGATTTTCTCGAATCGAAAACTTGCGCACTTCCTCAGCAGTCGGGATCACTCTTAGCAAAATTTCGACATTTTCCAGGTCTAAAGCTTTCAAATCCAGGCTAAAACCAGAAATTAAATCTCAAATCCAATTATTGGTAGGTATTCAAAAATTATTCACTTATTGACTGCTCTCATGACGTCGGCCGGTTCGACCGCCAATTTTCGCCTTGTAATGGCTGAAAAAAACAAAAACGTGTCGGCTACTCGCTTGATACGGTAAAAAATGTGAAACACGTCGAACGAACCCAAATTTCTCAATCGTTTATGATCGAGCAACGATTGCTTTTTCGACGCCGAACCGTTGGGGACGACCGACGGCGGCGGCAGAGGCGGCTGAGACCCGTCGATCGACGTAGCACCGGATAAAGGATTAACACCGATTTTGAATAAATCTTCGAATTCATCGAAATCGATGGACTGTAATAAAAAAAGAAAGCAAAAATTAGGGACGATCGAGAGTACAAACGGGCGAATTTTCGCATCACCTCCATGACTCTATCGTCGTCCAACTCGCTGAATACCGTGCCCTTCAATTGATTCGGTTTTATCGCTGTCCAATTCAAATGCGGAAGCTTGTTTTTCGTTTGCACTCGACGTTTAATGGTCATAACTGAAATCCACGGAAAAATCAATTGATCACTTCGTAAAAATCGATTTTTGTCAGTCGAACGACGTACTTCCCTGGTCCATCGACATCGGCGGAGCGGGCGGCGGCGGTGGCAAGGGGCTGGACGACGACTGAATTCGCGGGAAACCTAAACGAGAAAGAAAATTTACATATGAAAAATAAAATAATAAATAAAATTGTTACTCGGCGGCGGTGGCGGTGGAGGCGGCATCGGCGGCGGAGGGGGTGGCGGCGGTGTCGGGATGGGCGTCGGCGGGTGAACAACCTGAGCGGCGCCGTTTAAATTAACGTCCATCACGGATCGGACGTCGGTCAGTCCGACTGAAAATTAAAACAATAATTATTCCACTAGTCGACGAGTCGTCTATATTTGATGAACGTCTATCGTTGACGAGCGTCTACAGTTAACGGCTATCTATAGTTGACTGGCGTCTATAGTTGATACTCCTCTATAGTTCCTTGTATACCTCTGAAAGATTTCTGAACTTCCTCCAATTCTTGTATTCGAGACTCCAAACGCGACTGCTGCTGACGAGATTCTTGTTCTTTTTGCGAAAGAACTTTTCTCAGCGTATTCAAATCGTTGTCGGTTCGTTGATGTAAAGACTGAAAGACAAAAAAAATCACTTTCAAGAAACTGAAATATGATCGAAACGAAAAAACCAGTACCAATATCGTGTCTCGTTCTCGAACTAAATCCGCCAATCTGTTATCCAAGGATACCATTCGCATGACGTAGTCGGCTTCGACTTCTTGTAATTTTTCGTGCATCTGAAACAAAATTTGTCTAGTCTTGTACATTTTAAAACAAATTACGCGCCATCCAACGATTGTTTTCGGTCGAAGACACTACGAAATCGTTTTTGAACCGAAACCACGATTGAAAGACAAAAAACCAACCCTCGACAGTTCCAATTGGGTTTCTTCGGCTTTCTGTTGATAAATCGATTTCTGATCGGATTCTTCCAACAGTTGAGCGACGTCGTACATATTTTCCAAATATGCCGATATTTGCGTTTGCAATTCTTCGCTTTCGTTCAATTTCAGTTTCTGCAAAAACGATTTTTGCTCGATACGACCAAATTCCGGACACAAAATTCCCCGTTTCAGTTAAACTTACGTCGATATAATCGTCCAAGCCGAGCAAGCGAAATTCGTGTTGAAGGAATATTCTATAGTTCATATCTTCCACCGAATGCACGACGATATTCACGAATTGCATGCACGCCACCATGAAATCAACGTGAAATTCGTCGTAGTCGCGAAAAAAGCGAAACAAAGTTTCAAATCGGTGCGTTTCCGAATATTCCTAAACAAAAAACCGATCGCTAATTGTCAAAAACGCGAATCGTTAATAAAAATTAACAATTCCTTTGTAAAAAAAACTGTGAATCACGAATACGAATATGAAGGTCGACGTACTTTTTTAAACCGGTCGAACGCGGCGACGATTAACTCGTGACCGCCTTTGACTAGACAAATTGCCGCCAAAAGGACCAATACCGAGGCTTTCGTTCTAAAAAATGATTCGGAAATTAGTCGAACCGGTCGAAAATCAGTTTCGCGCGATTCGCAGGTACCTAAGACTCGGATGCAGCACGCTCTTGACCAAACAATAAATCGCTTCGCTATCGTTGAAAACCATATTGAAACCGTACTGAAAAACATCTCGTGCAGTCGAAAAATTGGAATCGCTCGATTTTTTAGCGCCAAAAAAATCTTACCGTATTATTCATTATGGCCCGCAGACATTGAATGCAAACGTGAATATCGTCTTCGGGCACGCCGAAATTCATATTTTTCGAACTGCCGCCCAAAAGTAACTTGTTCTTTTTCATCGTCGACGACATCGACGACGACGATTCGTTGTGACTAGACGACGAGCGCGGCGAATGCGAATCGCCGTTGGTCATAAGGTGCGGCGGCGTTCTGTAATAAAAATAAATCGGGTACCGAATGAAACGAAATCCATGCGCTTATAGTACGACGGCTTACTGTAATCCGCCGGAATCTTGAGTGTATTTCAAATATTGTACCAAAATTTCTAATCCATTGTTTTCGTCGCTCAAAAATTCCCGAACCCAACTTAAGCCAGAGGAAAAATTTGTTTTAAAAATGTTGAAAAATGCAACTATAGCCGGTCAGTAACTATAGGCGGTCGGCAACTATAGTCGGTCGGTAATTACTGTCAGAGGAACTATAGTCGGATGGTAACTATAGACGGTCGGCAACTACAGGGTGACGTGAAATGATCACCGCGTTCCAAAAACATAATTGCGAATGCGCTACAAAGAAATGAAGATATACATTGTGTAGTGATTGTGTTTTTAATTTCCAAAAAGTCAAATTTTTATATAATTGCTTTTTCGAAAAATTTGGATTTATTTTTGAATGATTTAGAATTCGATACAGAATTGTTCGAGAATCTTTTATGTTCAATGCCTGAGCGCTTGAGACAGGTCCGAGAAGCCGAAGGTGGTCATACGGAATTTTGAATGTTTTGGCATTTGAATAAATTTGAATTTGAGATGGGTTTTGTTTTTCGGTCGTAGAAATGAACCGCGTGGAATTCGGGGATGGCGAAAATATGATTCAACGCAGAATTTAATTTTCTACACAATGTATATCTTCATTTCTTTGTAGCACATTCGCAATTATGTTTTTGGAACGCAGTGATCATTTCATGTCACCCTGTATAATTTGTCGGCAATTATTGACGAAACTATAGTAAATAACTCATTACTCGATGCTGTTCGTCCTCAACGAAATTTCCATGTGCTTCAAAACCATCGTCGACAGTTCGTCGCCGAGCAGCATTTTCTTTTTCTACAAAAAATTGCTCATATAAAAGCAACTAAATATTCTGTCTTTAGTGTCGGATGAGATAATTTTCGTTTCATGCAATTTCCCTCAAACCCGCGTGCCGCGCGCGTTTGCCGCTTTGATGATTTTTGACATTAATACTTTGTACAACAATAAATTGAAAAAAAATAATCCGTTCCCGAACTGGAACGCCGCGCGGCATAATAGAAAAAAATTAGGCCGAAAATGTTTACGATTTTATCGCAAGAGGGACAAAATTCGAAAACGTAAAAATGTAATGATTTTTTGATGTAACCGACCCTCAGCCGGTTGAAATTTTTGATTTTTAACCGACCCTCGGACTCCGCTGTCGACGCTCGACGAATTCATTTCGTCGCCGATACGACGACGTCGAACGACCGAATCGAGCATGAAGGAAACGAAAAATTAAATAAATAATTCATTAAAAACGTTAAAAATTAAAACGCCAACGAGGGCTTTTTGAAAATTTTATAATAATCGTCGTCGTACGTCGACGTCGACGGCCACCCGCGCTCATCGAATGGCACCGGCTGGCCCGCCGTCGATGGCTTATTGATAATCAAACAAGAATCTACCATTAGCCTTCCAGCGACCGACAGATACGTTGAAAAACAAAAAAAAAACAGTTTCGAAATGCGAAATCGAGGCCAAAATCGAAAACGTACCGTTAAAATTGACTCGCGAAACGAAAAATCGAAAAAAATAGTTTGCGAATCGAACAATTTGAAAAAAATTGACGTGCGAAACGAAAAATTACCTCGAAAACTAATTTTCGAGTCGAATAATGAGTGAGAAAAACGATTTTAAGGGTCAGAAAAGAAAACGACCTCAGAAAACGGTTGGAAAAACTAAAAAAGCGCAATAGACGTAATTATTTCCGAGGCCGTACGCCGTGCCAAACGCTTACTTTTTTCGTTCCTTTAGGATCCAAATATATTCGTAATTTATCCAAATAAATACTCGGCGCTCCTTGATCGGTGACTTTCTCCTCAAAAAAGAAAATTTCTGCGTTGCAGAGTTTTCTCGGTAAACAACGGGGAAAGTAAATATAAAACAAAAATCTTCACTGACTTGATCGCAAACTAGCTCCCATTTTTTCTCAACCGTGTAATTTCGTAAAAGTTTCGCCTTATTCGGCGGAAGATCCATTTTTTTCTAGAAAAGAAACAAAAAACCACTGACTGTTAAAATTCAACCGTCACTCGCAGTCAACCTTGTAGGGTGTCATTTTCAGTGTGTTAATTTAATTATTTTTGTTATGAATTCATTTTCGGACCGGATCGGATGAAATTCGATCACATTATTCGTCGATAAACGTTACAAACAAAGACGAAAAGTGAAACTATAGTTGACCATCAGATGACTACAGTCGAATGATTACAAGCAAACTATAGTTGGTTGCAAATGGACTGTAGGTGATCATGAAACGCAATTATGCTCGAATATGACGTTTAGACAACCGAAAATATCACTTTTTTTGCTGTTCATTCGGCAATTAAACGAACTCTATAGTCCTCCCCCTCTAGTCGTCGGACGACATAGCCCTAATAACCCTCGAGTCGCACTCGAAAGTTTACACTATGAACGGCGGCGGCGGCGGCGACACAATGTAAACAAAAACGATCTCGAAAATTCACAAGACATCGACGAAACACGCTTGGAAATTGTTCGCAACGGGCAATTTCGCGAATCTTATTTATTCAACGGATATTTCGTCGTCGTACGACGAACGTCGGCACAGCTGACTCAACGTCCGCCACCCGCCGTTCGCCTGCGCATCAAACAGCTGATCGTCGAGTGGCGCGTACAGTACCAACGTGTAATACGCGCTCGTGCTTCGTAACTGTATTTTTATGCAAATTCTGCGTCGTCAATTCGTTTCGTTCGGGCGCTGGCGAGCCACCAACGACGCAAAAAACCGGATCAAAGAAAAACGTTCTACCGTTTGACACCTGACGCGTCGTTTCAAGGACGCGACGAAACGAGTAGGTCGACGACGAATAATCCAACGAAAAATGCAAATTCAACGTCCGAACCAATTACGTACCGTGGTACGAATTTGATACGGTCAGGGACGGAAAAAAAGTGATGGACAGAAAAGGACACGCGAGTTTGTTCGAATCGGTCAAATTGTATTGTAGTCAACTGTAGTTTCAACTGTAGTCCACTATTAGTGAACTGTAGTCCAATTTTTGTCAACTATAGTCCTGTTGTATTCAACTGTAGTCGACTTATAGTGAACTATAGATAACTTGTAGTTAACTATTGTCCAATTTCAGAAAACAGTATTCCACTTTTAAGTGAACTATTGCGAACTTGTAAACAACTACAGTCCATTTATAGTTTAGCTAGTTCAATTTCAGCGAGCTACAATCCACTTTAATGAACTATAGACCAAATTTTGTTGACTATAGTCCAATTGTAATGAGATTAACGTCCACTTTTAGTGAACTATAGACCACTTTTAAGTCAACTATAGTCCACATATAATCAACTGCAGTACGCTTGCCAACGAATTATAGTCCGTTTTTAAATCAAATTCCCACACGAAAAATGAATGGAAAACATTTTAATCAAGGGCGAAAATGAAATCGACCATTGAAAAACGAAAAATAAGACGATTTCCGTTTTTACCGACTTGCGAAGGACGAACGAACGAAAAACGGAAACTTTGTTTAAAATGCATCGACCGAGACAAAATGAGGACGTAAAAAATAGAAAAAATTCAATGCAAAACGCGTTAAAAATCGAAACAAAACGAAAAAGTGACCGATTCGAACAAATAAACCACAAATTTTACGCATATTTCGGTCGTTAACTGTCAAAAATATTTACCAAAATTTCTTCGAACCGCCGTTCGACGTCGCCGTCGGGCGGCCTCGGCGGCAAGGGGACGGTCGTCGGAATGACCACCGTGGTCATATTTTTTAATATTTCCCGAAGATTTTTTTTCTTTTGTTTTTTCTTTTTCCCGCCGCGTCGTAAAACGAATTTCGAATCGGTTTTTTGCCTAGTTCCGACGAATTTTCGACAATTTTTCGTACTACTTCTATGCGTAACCGTCGTCGCCGGCGATGACGAATCTGAAGAGTTTTAAAATATAATCGTCGAGAATCATCAAAAAAGAGCGACGTGAACCGACGTGAAAACTGTTAAAAACGTTTCGGCGCCCGATAGAGATGATTCCAAACGAAAAACCGGTCGGACGCCGACGCGCACCGGGCAAAAACGCGTTCAAGACACTCACCGGTTACTGTAAACGTCGAACTTTGATTCGTACCCATTCGTAATTGCGCTAACCTGCGAATCAAATGAAAAAATTCAATTGTAGCCGGTCAAACAATATTCAGATTCGGATGTAGTTGTAAATTCTAACACTCTAATTCTTCCAAATGAAACTATAGTTGATGAACATCTATAGTTGTCTGACGTCTATAGTTTGCGCGCGACTATAGTTATTGGTTATTAGTTAATGGCGACTATAGTTAATGTTGGAACTATAGTTCGAATGGGACTATGGAACTATAATAATTTCCATAACTTACTTAAAAAATAATAAAAATAATCGAAAAAATGTACGAATTCGATTTTCGCCCGCACCGACCCGTAAACGAACACTTTTCGAAGACGTAACGCGTCGAAAATGTTTGCAAACGTCAACCTTTCGTCGAAAACTGTCAACTGGAAAAACTCCGCAAGCTCAAAGCATTTTTTCGAGTGTCGAACGCGACCCGTCGACCGTACGAGTGGTACAAGTGTTAAATTTCTGTCGGCCGGACAAACTTTTCGAGATCAAACGACGAACTTATCGTGAAAACCCTTTAAACGTTCGAGTGGCGCGTCCGAACAAACATAAGCAAGCGACTATAGTTCAAATTCGAATATAGTTCCAAAGCTACTATAGTGCCCGAGCGACTATGGTTCCGAGGGACTGTAGTTTCCGAACGACTTATCGAGAAAACCAAAGGCGTCCGAATATAAAAATCACACACCAGAACCGTAAAACGATTCTGTAACCCGATATCGAGTCGGATTTCGTCGACAGGTGTCCACCGTCTGCTAGATATCGGTCCGCGTCGAGCGTAGACGCCGTCCAAAATTTACAACTTTGCTTTTGAAGCTTGGCTTCTTGCTCTTTTTTTTCTCCACCGCTCGACCGACGGCGCTGTGAAATAACTCGGGCAGACAGTCGTATAATATTTCGTTGAAAACGTTAATCATTAATCACCGAACAGAAAATATGCCAGTCGGATTTGTGCGCCGTCTGTTGCTCATCTTCGTCGGCTTTTACGCGAACGAAAAAGGCGACAAATTTCGTGAAATTACGTTCAGTGTTCACTTTTTAGTTAGCTAGCGCGGTTTTTGCGCTTTTCCAGCACGTTATCCCTCCAAAAAGTAAAATTATCGCTTTCTGTCCAAATGGCGACTAAAACTGTTTGTAAACTACTGTAATTTGCTTAATTGGCTCATTTTCTCAAGCCAGCGCGTTTTACGCATTTTTCTAGAACGTTATCTCTCCAAAAAACTACATTTATCGCCTAAGAAGCATTTTTGCCCGTTAGACAATCAAATTTGCAGCTAAAGCAAGCTTGCTAAAGCTGCTTTTCGTCATCAGCTTGTCAACTATCGATTGTCACCAACTTAGTTTCGTATAAACAACTATATTTATATTTATAAATTTACAATGACTCATTTTGCGAATAAACAACTCGTTTCAGTCTTCAACACGCAAAACATCCAGAATTTACTGAAAATATGACGTCATTTATTCAACTCTTGAAACATCATTTCGTTTGGTTCGACTTGTGTACGCGAAACATGCGTTGGCACGCCCATTTTTCGCTTTTCGCGTTACTTTCATACACCGTCTAGTAAAACGAACCCGTTTCGCAAACAAATTTTTCGAAGAGCTAGCTTCGAATCATTGGACGTTCTTGTTTGCGTGTGTATAAACTATAAACTATTTTTATAAACAACAACAAGAGGCCTCGAAAGTACAGAGATTTTCATTCGGTCAGTTCGAAAATTTGTTTCTCGTTTAGGAAAGTCGTTTGATTTGTTTTTCTTCTTGTGAGAAAAAATAAAAGAAAAAAAATGGCCAACGGTATTAAAGTTCAACGACAGTACTTGATTTCGATCAACGGTTGCTGCATTTGGATCCAAATCGTAAGTTTGCGACACTTTTCGTGCGCTGGGCGGGCACTTAACGAGCAATTTGATGAAACTGTCGTTTTGAGACACTTTTCGTGCGCTAGGTAGTAGCTTAACGAGCAAATTTATGAAACATGATTTTTTTTGTAGATATTCGCCATCATCGTCATCGGCTTGATTCTCTGGGAGGGCATCAGACGCGAAGACGGCGATTATAAAAATTATATCGTTGACGGTGAACAGTACTCGTTATTGATCGCCTTCATTTGCATAGGCATAAACATTTTCTTCCTCTGCATTTTTTGCCTCACTTGCATGTGCGGCGGGTGCCCGTGCGTTACGATCGTAAGTCAACTATAGTTCAACTATAGCGTCCAACTATTGACCAACTATAGTCCAACTACAGTCTCGCTACAGACCTATTACAGTTCAACTATAGTCTGTAATGTACTGTTTTTTTTATACAGGCTACATTTTTGTACGCCGCCATGATGATCGCGTGGTTCGCCGCCGGCGGCGTCGAAACTTACGCCGCCGTTCAGTTCAACAACAAAAATATAATTGGTATCAAGCCCGAATATTATCAAGAATTGTTCCGTCGACGAGCGGCCGCTGCGGTAAATGTGTTTTTCCGAGCACTTAACGAGCAATTTTCTGAAACTTATCAATCATCGTTCTTTTTCAGGCTTTATGCTTCGCCAACGGTTTGATGTATCTCGTCAGCGTTCAACAATATAAAACCACGCAAGCAGTGTATACAAACGTTTAATTCGCTTTTTTTTCGCTTGACATTTTCATCGTTTTTTTCGTTGCTTTTTTCGCTTTAAAATTAATACGATCTGGGTTTTTTTCATTGTTATTTTCTTCGTTATAGTTGATTTTTGCACGTTTCTTTTTTTAATTCCAGATATCACGAGATCTGAGCGCGTGCATGCAAAAAATGACGCTAGCTAGCGTTTGAAAAAGAAATTTTTTTAAGTCTGAAATTTTATGCACATTTCTTTCATTTTGGTTATGTTTATCGTGTTATGTATATTATATGTCATTAAAAGTGAAAAAATGAATCGATAACGCATCGCTATCGACTAGTCAGTGGCTAAGTATAGTAGTGAATCATCAATTATAGACAGTAACGCTCAACAAATATTAGACAGGGAAGAGTCCTCACTACAGACATTCATGTGAAATCATGCAATTAATAATGATAATTTACTAGACTTCAATAAATGATGATGTAGAAACAAATTATACAACATAAACAATTTGTATCACACTGTCTGTTCTTTCATCAAAGTACACTTCATCCTTCTGAACATCGTAATTCGCAACGCTGGCATCGATCAATGGGAAGCCTAATAGAGGGTTGTACCATCGCCAAACATCCAAACACCTTGAAATATGAGAATTCTACATCGATCGTTTATTTCGGAGTCGTACGAATCGTGAATTTGAAGATAAGTAACGCAAAGTCACTATGTTAGAAGGTATTACTTCGAGAGCTTCTCTAAAAGTTTTAATCGACGAAATTAATGAATTTGCTTCTCCATGTCTCGCTCGAAACGTTCGCAAAAAAATTCACCAATCTGTTGTCGTCCATCGTCAAAATATACGAAAGTCGTTTTCTTGTCTTTGACAAATTTTGCAGCATTGGGCAACAAAAATACTATACATGTTCGAAATAGCAAAATCGCCGATATTTTATTAATTTTTAGCAGAGCAAAATTACGAACCGACCAACCTGCATCGAAACGCAGTTTACACTCCAATCATGCAGCTATTGACGCTGATATTCCATAAACTATAGACAGTGATCTTCAAACATCGACAGTGATGAACAACTATAGACAGAGATCTTCAACTATAGACCTTTAAATATAGACAGAAATCTTCTTCAAATATAGACACTGATGAGTCATCAACTATAGACACTGGTAAATCATCAACTATAGACAGAACTATAGTCACCGTTAAAATGTACAGAAAACTTTTATTCGAATACCATATCCAGATAAAGATCCATCAAACCCGATAACAAACAAAAAGACGAGACGTCGACAAGATTCGCTACAGTAAGACAACTGGTAACTAGCCAAATTGCGAATGACGCTCAGGTTCGCTTCTCATTCATTTGCATAGAGTTCGCAGCCAATAAAAGAAACCTGAGCATCATTTTTTGGGTTAACAAATATTACAAATATCACTCGGTCTGTGTAAAAATCATGCCAAAAATCATCGCAAAAAAGTATTCGAAACGGTCTCCGCCCGCGTTCGAACAAGGCAAATAATTAAAACGTAAAAATACAATCAAAGCGCGAAAAAAATTCAAACAGCAAACAAAAAATGAATAAAAGTTAAAATTTTTACAAATATTTATGTTTTTAAAACCTAACAAAAAAAATGGAAAGCCAAATAAACACCAAATTTCGAGCAAAAGTTGTTTGAATTTCGTTCCGTTCGGTCAAAAAATTTAAATGCAACCTTCTTTCCAAGTTTCGCCTTTCGGAATCGATTGTACTGTATGCTGATTCACAGGTAAGCTCAATTTCGAAGCTGGTGGACTGAAATCAAAGAATAAATACGCATTTTCAGGGAAAAATAGAGCGTATGAACTAGGTTTGTCAGCTATAGACGAACGATTGCACTACAAACGCTCACTTTTGTCGTGCAGCAGGAATGCCTGTTTTATGATGAGCAGGCGTCGGCAGTCGGCTTCTCGGCGTTGGAAGCCTGGACGTCATCGATTTATGGCCGTTTGACAACTAAAAATGACCAAAAATCTTCTAATTTTTATTCCAAAAGGTTATATTTTGGTTTCGAGTTACTTTCTGCCTCGATCCCGTCGGACTTGATGCGCAGGCGTTAATCTCGGGATACGACCCTTTCTCGCTGGTGCTCGCCGACATGGCCTCGGTTTTCAATGCGTCGCACGATTTACTGACGGCCAAATTCGGCATACTTTTTTGAAGGTCGCCGTCTGAAACGAAAAAATAGTCGGTGTTAGTAATAGAAAATTGACCGTTTCGGACGAAATTATGCGTAAAATCAGTCTAGAAAATCAGACCTTTTTGGGTCACCATCAGCGAAGTAACGGCGTTACGCTGTCGTCCGTCGTTAGCGGCCGACGAATGACGAACAGTGGAACCACCTTTCGGCGTAGCGGTAATGGAAGCGGGCGGACGATCGTCGACGTCGAACGTATTTTGTCGGACGGCGTTCTTCGTGTATGTTGCGTAATTTTTTTCCGACGATACATTTTCGCCCCCGCTGGCCGACGACGGTCGAGGCGATTTAGACGACGCGCCGCGCACGTGAGGCGCGTGTTTCGCAGCGACTGAAAACAAAAAACGATCATTGAACTATAGTCGACGACTGTCGGCAACTATAGACGATGGAAAATCTTCAACTATAGACGTTACCAGCTGCATTGGCATCGACGATTTCCTGCCGATCGGACGATGTTCTTCGTCGTTGGGTGGATAGCTGCAACTGTTGCAAACAATGTCGAAGGTCTGCAAAAAAATGTTACCATTTGATTCCATTTAGTCCTCACGGACGTCCCATTGGGTCTGGAAAATGAAACGTACCTTGTTCTTGCATGCTAGCCAACAGCCTAATATCCTGAAGATCAGGATTAATATCGGATTGTTTATGAGTCAAATCTTTCAACATTTCGTCCAACGATCGTCGGCCGGGCGTCGAATTATTGTCCGCCGTTTGTACCGTTCGATCGTCGTCCGCGTTAGAAACGGTCAACGTCGGCGTTAGTTTTCTCTGACCAGGCTTCGTCGAATCGAGTCGTTTCGTTTTTACAACCGTTGCGTCGTCTAAAAAACAAAAAATCGGTTAAAAATTTTCTGTTTAGCGTCGGTTTTTTAATCCGCATCAGTAACCAGTCGACGGACGATCGGATGTAAATGTTTTACGTCGAACGACGGACGCCGGTCGGTCGGCGACGCCTGAGGAAAGTTCGGTTGGATTTCTAATAATTTCTTCGTCATTTTCTTTTTCTAATTGTTTATCTGAATTGAAAGAAAATAAACAAAATATTGCCGGGAAATCGTTCGAAACGATCGAAAAATGATTACTTCGTAAAATTAATTCCAATTTCATCGCCAACGATCGGCGAGTATTCGAATCTAAATTATCGACGTCCTTCCGCAGCCACGAAAGAATATCGTTGGTTTTTTTGGCCGCTGGCGTAGAATATAGCCTAAAAACCGGTCGGGAAAATGTCAGCAACGACAAACAGATTTCAAGCGAAAAACAAAAATCTCGTCCGGCTATCAATCAACCGTAGTTCAGACTGCTGTACAATAGTTGTTCAACATTGTCAACAATAATTGAATCAGAATTTGGCACAAAATCAAAATGCAAAAACATAAAATCTGTCTTTACCAAGATTCTTCGTCGTCCATTTCCGAATTGAAACTATTCAAATCCAGAATATCTTCGTCGATTTCGATTTCGTTTTCGTTGAACGATAATCCCAAATCGATGCCGCTATCGCGCGGCGGATCGATGCCGTCGACGTCGATTAAAATTCCGTCGCCGTTCGACGACGTTTCCGATTCGTTACGTTTTTCGTCGCTTTTCTTCGCATTATTCGTCGTCGCGCGTTGCGAAACGAGCAAATTCGCGTTCGATGCACTTTCGACGGCGGCCATTATTGAATTTCGATTAAAAATCTCATAAATTAAGCAAATTTACTAAAACGAAAACTAAAATCGCCTCGAGCTAAAAACGTGAAACGCGATTTTGCCTGAAAACCATTCATTCGCCCAGCAACCGTTAACCTTTAGAAATGGACACTTGTGATTCGCAGGTTTGTCGTAACTTATATCAACTCGATATAAGGTTTTAGCAGCAATTGACGGATTTCTTAATTAAAATTATAATTGATCGGGTAGAAAATCATTTTTAATTGACGAACATTGATCAACTATAGTTGTTCAAAATTCATAAACTATGGTTGTACAGCAAAGCAAAGTTGAGAACACCAATTTGCTCGTATAACGCAGTGAAAAACACAAATTTAAAAACTCAAAATACGAGAAATTAAAAGAAACTTGCGATAAAAAACAAATTTACGGCGTAATTTGTAATTTTGTCGTTAGGTAGCGCTACTTTTAGCGAATTTTATGCATCGTTCGCTGATTGGTCGACGGCGTCTGCTTCTTCGCCTTTTTTTGCTAACTTCCATCACGAACGCGTTAACTTGCACATCAAATTTGCTACGACGGAGAAAAAAATTTCGCAATTTCGAGCACGGTCGCAAGAAAATTTCGAGTCGTTTCTTTCGCTAGCCGTGACTCGTTTTTCATTTTATTTCGTTTGATTCGGGCGAAAATAGTAAACGTAAATTTGAATTTCGCAAAATCACATTATTTATATTCTTTTTACGTAAGTATTTCTTAAGAAAATTTCGAAACTTTGGATTTTTATGAATTTTCCCTCTCCTTAAACTAAACTCCTAATTGAATTTTCTTTTTTGAATTAAGAAAATACCTGGAAATGTCGACGTCCGACGACGATACGGAAGGAACGGCGACGTCTAAACGAGAAAATGGTAACATATTTTGTTTTATTTCGAATTTCCGAAATTTTATCACGATATTAGAAGTTTCTTGATTTTTTTTAGAAAAAACGAAAAATTCCGATCCCGCGCAACAAGTTAAATTTAAAAGTACGTTTCGAAAACAATTTTCGACTGTGTCGTACAATTTTAGACGAAAAATTTGCTTACGTTTTGTCATTTTTAGGCACCTTCGGTATTGTAAAATGTACGGTTTGCAGTGATCAAGTGAATCCGTTTTTCGGCAAACAATTAATGAGTCACCCAACTTTAAACGTCGTCGTTTGCAAGGTAATTTGTAATTAAAGCTAAAAATGTAATTTTTTTTAATGCGTTAAGTAATCATATTTAGAGAACTATAGGTGTCCAAAATTAAGGAACTATCGTTTGTCATAAAACTAGAGCTGTTCAAATTGTTCAAAACTGGAAATTTGTAGTTAAGAATTGTCAACTATAGTTTGTTAGCAGACAATAGTTAGTGAAAGTGCTCATAATTTTTCAATTATAATTGTTTAGCGGACTAGTTGTTGAAAGAATTTGTCAAAACTATTGAATGATTATCGAACTATTTGAAATTAACGAACTATAGTTGAAAAACTGATTATCTGTCGTTATTTTTGACTAGCTATTTTTTTGATTGTAGTTTTATTCAAATTTACACCTTTAGTTCGTAAGACAGAACAAATAGTTTGTTTTTTTCCCTACTTAGAATTGCAATCGGTTTTGGAATAAAGGCGGCTGGACTGTAGACGACGATGGTAAAGAGGAACAATGCCAGTGGTGCGGCCAAGGCGGCGACATCGTCTGCTGCGATTTTTGTGCCCATAGTTTTTGTAAAAATTGCATAAAGAAAAACGCCGGCCGGTCGTACTTAGTCGATTTGGAATCGGAAATTAAACGGGATACGGATTACCAGTGGCATTGTTTCGCGTGCGATCCGGCGCCGATTGAGGAAAAACAAAGGAACTACGAAGAAATCGTTCGATTCGTCAACAACGTAAGAAAACCTAATTCAACTTCGAAACGTAAATCGACGATAGGTAGGCAGAATTTTTGCACGCCGTCGTCTTCAACGGCCGTCTCCGCTTCGTCGTCGAACGGCGCTGCCATCGAATGTCGAAATTTAGAAACAATTTGCGAAACGGTTATAAATTTTACTCGTACCGCCGCCGACTCTTTCGATTCTATTCGTGCAATGACTGACGATGCCGATGAAAGTTTTCGCTCATCTAAAACGTTCAATAAAAAGATAATGGAATCGTTTCGTACGACAATCGACTCGCTAACCGATGGTCTTTTGTGGGCCACTGAAAATTTAGATCGATTGGACGCGGACGCGTCGGGTAACGACGTGAAATCGAATAAAAGCAAACTGCGGGCGACGACGACTGTACACGCAAACGTCGATTTTGATGGTTCCAAAGAAAAGCCGAACAGAAAATCAAGAAGAATTTCGGTCAAGCGCGATATGGACTCGACGATCGACGGCGTTGAAAAGGTGGAGGAAGTCCCCGAAAAAACATCGCCGACTGAGAACGACGAACGTCGGAAACTATTGAACGTGCTTGGAATCGATTCGGACGATGATCAGCTTCCTACCGATTGTACAGCGAAGACGGCCGACGATGAAGCAACGTCGGACAGAGTTGAAACGAACGGCAAGAGAAGCAAACTGATTGTATTGGAACGAAAAATGGTACCCGGATCAGTTGACGTTGTCCAAAAAAATTCAACTGTAATACCCGAATCCGATTTATCGTCGTCGGACGATGATAGTGGGGACGATAAAATAAAACTAGTCATCGATTCGTCGTCGCGTCGAATTTTTGATAAACATAATAATTCGGAACGTTCCGGAAAAAATAAGGATGATAAACATGAAGACGATGATGATGAAAAATTGAACGAATTGCAAAAATTTTTAAAGAAATCAAAAATGAACCGCTCGAGCAAACGCGCGAACGCCGATGCTGTTGATAAAGCGGTCGAGTCGGTCAAAAAATTTAAACAGACTAAAGTCGATGCTTCGCCGCTCGGCGACGACGCGGAAATGGACGAAATCCCATTCGAAGAAAGCGAAAAATTGGTGCGATTTTGATATTTATTTTATCTGTTTTTTGCGACTGCGGGACGCCGTCGTTGTTGGTTAAGATTTTTACCTGCGTTATATAAATATTCCTCACTTCGATGCCGCTTGCGTATAATTTGAAGTTACTTTAATTGAATTATTAATTGTTGCTCTTTCAGACTGAAAGCGTTTCAATCGACGATTCGTCGATGGCCAACGGTGACGGAAAAAAAGAAAGGGATTTATGTTTGGGCATCGACAGCGACTCGTCGGCGACCGTGAGCGATGACGACGATGATATTCCAATAAAAAAAAGGAAAGAAAAATTGTTCGATAACATCGACCTCGATGGCCTTTCGGATGAGAAGAACGGCTTCGCCGACGACGGCAAGAAGGAATCGAATGTGATTCGTAGAGAACCTGGAAAAGTGGACAAATTATTGAAAACTAAATTAAAATCCGTGTTGGACGACGAGATCGACAATGAGGCGGCAACAAATCGTAAACAGAAAAAGTAAATTTCAGAAAATAAATTACTGTTTTCCTCGTTTAATTTCGATACTTGTTTACTTTTCAGAAAGAAAGCGGCAAAAATCGTGTCTTCGGACGAAGATGACGACAATAAAAAGGAAGCCGCCGCTGTGACGTCGTCGTCGTCTGTGGACGAAGATGAAAATCCAAGCAGTATGGACGACGACGATTTCGAGGATAAACCGTCGACGAGTCGCCAGCGGCCGATGACGAGACGAACGGCGAAAGATACTAAAAATACGAAAAAAGGAAAAGGTCGGAAACGCGTTGCCGTGTCGACCGATGAAGACGACGGCAGCGGAGACGACGAGGTAAATAAGTTAATAATGTTTCTAATTCATTGCTAAATTGAGATATCCAGCGATTAAATTCAAATATCCACAGCATATACTGGCATTCAGATATCCAGCACCCCGATTGAAATATCCAGCTTCTTTATTGAGACATCAAGCGCGTAGAAACATACTTGGAGCGCCTAGATTCACATATTCAGTGATTAGATTCAGATTTCCAGCAGTATGATTAAAATATCCGGCAACTATATGAGATAACCTGTATCTGGATTCAGAGAACTTCACCCATATTCACAAATTTTTTTATTCTTTAGGGTTTATCTCCAAGTAAAAGCGGGCGGAAAAAAATCCACAAACTGATTGGTCAAGGTGATTTGGCTCGAGAAACTATCGACGCTTATGAAGCTGAGAAAGAACGCCGGAAAAGGATAGCGGAAAAACAAAAATTGGTATTGCTTTGTAACATTTTCTGTCCGTATGAATGATTCATTTTTTTCTTTGTTCCGTTATGAATGATTCATTTTTTTCTTTGTTCCGTTATGAATGATTCATTTTTTTTCTTTGTTTCAGTATAACGTCGTCGCCGAAGAAGACCCCGAAAGTCCCGTTAAAATTAAAAAATTTAAACAATTAGTATTGGAAAAGAACGCTGACACGGGCGAAACGTTGATCGAAGTACATCCGAAGATAGTTGAAAAATTAAAACCGCATCAAGTGGCGGGAATACAATTTCTGTACGAAAATACAGTCGAATCGGTTGAAAAATCGAAAGAGCCCGGACACGGTTGCGTTTTAGCCCATTGCATGGGTTTAGGAAAGACTTTACAAGTAAATTTATAATAATATTTTTATCTCTCGCATGGACCCTAGTCACTTTTGTTTTCAAGGTTGTAGCTTATTTGCATACGGTTCTAACGAACGAACAGCTCGGGTTTCGAACGGCGTTGGTCGTCGCACCGTTGAATGTCGTTTTAAATTGGCAGCACGAATTTAATTTATGGCTTCAGGACGAATTAGCGATTGACGTGAGCGAGAGCATTCACTCAACCGATTATTGTTATCAAATCGTTCGCAACGGTCAAAATTTCGCTTCATTCACGTTAGGTTTATGAAATGTCGTCGATAAAACAAAACCCCGATCGGGCGAAGCTGTGCGACACTTGGCAAGAAGATGGCGGCGTTTTAATTATTTCGTATTCGATGTATTTAAAATTAGCGACGGCGGGCAAGGAGATTAAAAAGGAAAAATGGAAAAAAAGTTTTCAGGCGGCGTTTTTGGATCCTGGTAATCAACTATAGTCTTATATTTTAAGTATAATTCAACTATAGTTGTCTGGCGAGCAGTGAATTATCAACTTTAGTCTATCGTTTAGCAAGCAAGTTTTTTGATTAAGGTCCCGACATTGTCGTATGCGACGAAGGTCATATTTTGAAAAACGAAAAAACTGGAATTAGCAAAATTATCAATCGCATTCGAACGAAACGTCGAATTTGTTTAACCGGAACGCCGTTGCAAAACAATTTAAATGAATGTACGCCGAGTCGACATTTTGACCGAAGAAGAATTCGAAACGTGCGTTTGGTTTTTCAGATTATACGATGGTGCAATTTGTTAAACCAAACCTTTTGGGCTCGAAAGCCGAATTTTCCAATCGATTTGCAAATCCTATTAAAAACGGGCAATATGTTGATTCAACGCCGCAAGACGTCGCATGTATGAAACGGCGCGCGCATATTTTGCATAAGACGTTGGACGGCTGCGTCAATGTAATGCGGAATGTCTATGTGGAATTGATTCCTTAATCCGCGATACTCGTTTTTTCTTTAGCGCCAAGATTACACTGCGTTGTCGATGGCGCTACCGCCCAAACACGAATACGTTGTATACGTTAATCTGTCGGCTAAACAGGATGCTCTGTACAAGCTGTATCGGAAAAACGTCGTTGGCATCGACGACGACGACGAGCTCGACGAACAACGGGATATATTGAAAGCTCGTCGATCGTTGTTCGCCGACTTTCAAGCGTTGCAACGGATATGGACGCATCCGTACGGTTTGATCCTTCATCAGCGAGAATTGGAAAGAAAAGTAATTCGTGAAAGCGTTATTAATTTTCGACTGTTTCTATTATTTTAACGACGCATAATTTGCGCTATAGGATTTAAGAGAAGCCGAACGAGAGGACGATGATAACTTCGTCGACGACGACGAAGACGATTCGGAATGTTCGATGTCGTCGGATGACGATGCGAAACGTAAAAAGAAAAAAAGGAAAACGTCCGGCGAAAACGGCGAGTAAGAAAAAAAACTCAATATTTTTCAAAATACAAATCTTTTTTCTCGTTGAAGAAATGGAACGACCAAGTTGGACGACGATGACGACGATATACAAATTTTAGATGAACCGTTTAAAAAAATATATTCAACTCGTCGCAATCCAGGTAAATGGCGTTCAAACCTTCTCGAACGGTCCCTGAAAGTGGTTGTAAATGATTGCATCGGTCGATTTTCTTTTTCAGCTGCGGGCGATGCCGCGCCATCGTCGCGACCATTAACACCTCTCGAATCTCGCTCTTGGTTTTTGGGACACGTAACGGAAGAAGATCGCACCGACGTCGATGTGGCGGGGAAATTTTTTTTACTGTTCGAAATTTTACGAAAATGCGAAGCCATCGGCGATAAAGTGTAAGAAATTTTTGAAAATTATCGACGTCGTTTCGTGTCATACGGTCGACTTTTGATTTCAGCCTGATTTTTTCGCAAAGTTTAATTGCGTTGGACGTTATTGAAATTTTTTTGGCGCATTACCAATTAAACGGCTGGGATGCGCACCCGGATTCCTTGGCGGGTTTATATAAATGGGGCTGGAAAGAAGAATTGGATTATTTCCGGCTCGACGGATCGACGTCGGCTGAAAAACGAAAAAATTATTCGAAAAAGTTCAACGATTGCACAAATTTAAGGTTGGTGAAATCAAAATAGCACCGTTTTGATCGAAATGAACACGCGATTGTATTTTTTGCATTTTTGTTCCAGAGCTCGCTTATTTTTGATCTCCACCAAGGCCGGTTCTTTAGGCATGAATTTATTCGGCGCCAATCGCGTTATCGTATTCGACGCCAGTTGGAATCCAACGCACGACATTCAATCGATGTTCAGGGTCTATCGATTCGGACAAACGAAACCGGTTTACATCTATCGGTTTATATCACAAGTTCGTTGCGATTCGAACGTCGGCCAGTGAAAATTTCTGCATTTTTTTTTTTTTTATATAGGGAACTATGGAAGAAGTGATTTACGATCGGGGCGTTACGAAACAATCCCTCGCTTGCCGCGTCGTCGACGAACAACAAATCGATCGCCATTTCTCCGACAGCGACCTTCAGAAGCTGTACAAATATTCGAAGGGTGTTCGACGAAACACCGAGAAAAAAGGCAACGCCGGCGTTCCGAAGGTTAACAAACAAAAATTCCGTTTCGATACGCTTTCATTAAGCTCATTAAGCGCCAAATTTCTTTCAGGATCGTCTGTTAGCAGATTTATTGTTAGACCAGAAAAAGTGGATTTTTGATTATCATGAACACGATTCTTTACTTCAAAATTTGGATAACGAGCAATTGACGGACGAAGAACGTCGGGCGGCGTGGGAAGAATACGAACACGAACGAAAAAATCCATACGCCAGAATGGTTCAACAAAGTAATTTTTTAAATTTTAATTGCATGGAAACCGTTTGAATCCGTCGTTTTTTTCTTCAGCCGGTCATAGAACCTCGCTAAATGCGGCGCTAAATCCGACGATGGCGTCGGCGACCATCGACACTTTTGAATTATACGTTCGCGCAATGCCGATCGTTCGCGTTTTAATAAACGAAGGAAATTCGATTATTACAAATTCGGGCGAAAATCTAGAGATAAACGTCGAACAAGTTGCGAGAAATTGGATCGAAAACGTAAAACGTTTTATTAAAACGTCGAATTTCACTGAAGAGACAATCAGAAAATTTGTTTTTCAGGATATTCAAATCAAGCAAAACCCGGCTGAATTGATTACGAAATTGCAGATGCTGATTTTGAACTTGCGTCAAGTGCAAATGAACAGAGGTCTGTCGAAGATAGTTACTCTTGGACTGTAATTGTTGTTGCACTATAGTTCGTTCTTGAACAGTAGTCACTCATAGCTGGGATTGTACCGGAGTTGTTTGGTGCACTATAGTTTATTGTTGGACTATAGTTATTAATTATTCGTGATCTACCGTTATTTTTTGGACTACAGTTGTTATGTCTCGTCTATTTTTTGCATTTATTTCAGTAAACTCGAATATTCAGCGAGCTACCGAAGCCGCCGCCGTTTCGAGTCAACAAAGTTCGATTTTTCCGTTTAGAAAAAATTGAGTACGTTTTGAAAAAATTGTGAATTTTGTACATATTCCCCCTTTTATTATTAACTTGCGATTTGTGTTCTGTTGTTTTTTTCGCGTTTATCTTAATGTATAATTTAAACGTGAATAAAAAATTTCATAATCTTATCGTCGTCGATTGAACCATTCGAAAATAGCGAATTTTATTTTGAAATTGTTTTTGGATGGATTCGGATAAAATCTTTCGTTTTCTGGTCGGTATGCTTCGTGTTTTTCGCCTCGAAGCGTTACATTGTTTGGCGCGTTGGTTGTTGTTTTCGTGAAACTGATTTTGATTCTATTCAGCTGTTTATCGACGCTTTTTCGGTTCGGATTTTAGCGAAACTGTTTGGATCGTTTCAGTTGATTTTCGCCGATTACTAAATATTCACGAAGTTACCAAATGGCGGCCATGGAAGTCGACGATATCGAAGTCGAACAGCCGAGCAGCAGCACTGCTGGCAAAGAGAAAAAACGATTCGAAGTTAAAAAAGTAGGAAATTATAACAAAAACTAAAATTTGTTCGACGTGTTGAAGACAAAATTTTTGTATTTTATAGTGGAACGCCGTCGCATTGTGGGCTTGGGACATTGTCGTCGATAATTGCGCCATTTGTCGCAACCACATTATGGATTTGTGTAAGAAGCGATTTTTAGCTCGATTGCATAGTGTCCATACAATAAATTTGTTTTTTAGGCATCGAATGTCAAGCTAATCAAGCCAGCGCCACTAGCGAAGAATGTACCGTCGCCTGGGGAGTTTGTAATGTAAGGAGTCAAATATAGTCGTTGTCTAAAGCTTGGATAGCTAAGAATTTTTGTTTTTCAGCACGCTTTTCATTTCCACTGCATTTCGCGTTGGTTGAAAACTCGGCAAGTTTGTCCATTGGACAACCGCGAATGGGAATTTCAAAAGTATTTTTTGACGAAGTCTAGTCGAATTATTTGTTTGTATTTTATTTTTATTTTCCAGATATGGTCACTGAACGAACGAACGCCTTTTTATAAGATCGACGAATAACGAAAGCGAACGAAAGTTGAATTGTTTTGATTTTCTAATGGAAACACTACTGTCCTTTTTAACACTTTATATTTAAAAAATGCATAAAATTGTGTTCTTTTTAATTTCAATCGGTAAAAAGTAAAACATAAAATGGTTTTTAAAAAAATACTCATTTAATAGTTCAATGGGAAGTAAAACTGAAATTTAGGGTTTCTGGCAGTTGTTGTATTAAGCTTTTTTCGCGGCTATTGATGTTAGGTATTAGTGGAGTGAAACCTCGCAATTTGCATAGAAACCGACCGGTTAGCACCAGCGAGCGCTTCATAGAAGCTTTGAACAATTACAGAGAATGCTGCGATATTTGCTTACGCAAGCAAATTTTATGACTGGCTAACATCGAACACTAGCATTTTCTTATTTACTGCTTTCGTTAGCATGAGGAAAAAATATGAAACCGTTATTTGTCCTGTAAGCGTGAGTATTATTTTAAAAAAATAACAATTCTGTAAGCATGAGTAATATTTTAAAAAATAAAGTTAAAAGGCGAATCAATGGGAAATAAAATAAAATTATGACAGTATTTTACTTGATGCGCAAGTCTGACGTTTATTCGTATAACAAAATAAGCGCGCTGATTGTGTTTTTGAAAAATTTACCGGTTTTCAAGCAAATTCAGGCAATTTTTTTATTTTATTTCGCAAGTTTTCTGAGTATTTTAAAAAACATACTCGAAACCTTATGGCGCCGACGAAAAAACGAACCGCTAACAATCCGAATTCAAATGAAATTCGAAGGGAAATGATTCTATCCGATTACGACAAGCAAGGTAGGCAAAAATTTGTTTTCCCGTTTGTTTTTCGAGAAAATTTCCGTTCTAAAACTTTCTCCAGTGAAGCAACGTATAAAACAAATGAGGGAAGATCAAAAAATGTGCTTACAAAAATTGGAAGACGAATACAAACTGAAAGAGATGTCAATGACGAAAGTAAAACTTGCCGCGAAACTTTAAATTTCCATTGAATTTTGTTTATTTTTATTCGTTTCTTTTTTTAGTCATTGAAAAACATGTTGGTCGACGATTACATCGGTAGATTTTTTTGTTTTCTATTTAACAAAATGACTTTCATTTTGTTTTTCAAGCTTCCGGAGGCAACATCGATCAGACGATGAAAGAAATGGCCGAAAATATCGAAAAGAAATTGGACGCTCATATAGCCGAAAGTTTGGCGTTAAAACCGCCGCCTCTTGTGAAAAATTCGCAGGCGCGAACTTTACGATCGTGTCGAAAGTAAGAACTATAGTTGACGAGCGTCTATAGTTTGTCGAGCGTCTTTAGTTAATGAACGTCTATAGTTTCATGGTCTACAGTTGATGCCAGTCTGTTGCGTTAATGGGCGTGTATAGTTAATGGGCGATTATAGTTGATGAACGACTGCAGTTGATCATCGACAATCGTGGACTAGTTCTAAATGCAAATTTATTAGGAAGCCGAATCACGCCGAAGAAGAGTTGGCGAACGATCGCGGCGTGACGAATATCGCTTTGAAATTCAAGACAACGTACGCGGCCAGCGCAGAATTTTTGTTTTTGAACACTTTCAGAAGAATTTGTTTTATAGCGAAACGCCGGCCACGGCTTTCCGATATCCGTTACCGGGCGAAATCCTGTATTCGATTCGCGGCAGTCCCGTGGTAAATAAATTGGTCGGCGAACGGCATCAACAAACTGCTCAGCAGGAAAAACAGTCCGCCGCTCTCGACGACAGTTTGCCGGTGAGAAACGCAAAGAGGAAATGAAAATTTGTTTTTCTTGCAACGTTTCGAGCATTTTTTTTTTATTTTACGTTTTCCCTTTTTCTCTAATTTATGTAAATTCAGTGTAATTTTTCGCCGTTCGTTCGAAGTAAACGCGCTTTTAAATGGTAAAATGCTACAGTACGACAGTGAAAACTGCTCGAAACCGGTTCGTACCCGTTGCGGTGAGTTGCGAGCCAGTTTCAAGGCTTCGCCGAGTCGAAAACGGTCCAAAAACGAGTCCGACCGAAAACACGTTGTTCATTATGCAATTGCGATTGAAATTCGGAATTTTTTGACAATTCTACAGTAGGCGCCGAATGCCAATGGCGAAGGGCGTTCGAAAGTTTTCACGAGCCAAAAATATTTCGGATTCGCGAAGATGTTATAATCGTTTAAATTTTCTTCATTCACCGTTCGTCAGATCAAATTGAACGATAAAGATTTCGAAAAATGACAAGATTTCGTTTTCAAAATAGTCGACACGTGTCTCCGTTATTCAATTTATCAAACGAGAAACTCGTCTCCTGATTTTGCGCGTTTGCGCCATTTTCTATGCAGATAATGATGCAAAAATGCTAGTTTTCGTGCAGTTGTTGAGAACTCGCGTTTAATGATCAAAAAATAACAAAATTTTGACGATTTTAGGGCATTTTTGAATAATTAGCAAGTCAAATTGAGGCTAGAAGGCGTTGCACGTTTTGGTGATTTTTCAAGCAAAATTTAAGCAGTTTTAGCAAACTTGGCGAGTAATTGGCCAATTGATGGTGAAATTTGCGCGATTTAAACCTTTTTAGCTATAAAAACTAAAGACAGCGTAGCTTGCAGTTGTAGCATGTGAAATTTTACGCTTGAAAATCACATTTTCTTGCTAATTTTCTTTTCGAGTCACTTTTTTACATTTATTGCTTTTAAAGCCTGTTTTGTTTTATAATTGTTAGTCTGTAATTTGTCTTACTGTAGGTCTGTTTGATTTGCTCGTCTGTAAGGTAAGCCGATTGTCGTCATTGAAACTGACAAGATTGATGTCTCAATGGAATTTTTAAACAAACGATTTACGAAACGAGAAATGACAATGAAAATTCAATGCCAACGAAGCAGATCCGTGACGGAAGGTTATTACAGATGAGCCCACGCTTACAGTAGGACATTCTAATAATTTCACAAATTCTAACTCGAAAGTAATAAGAAAATGCTCGTTTTCGATATTAGCCAGTCAGAAAATGTGCTCGTTTACGAGGAAATAGCTGCATTCTCGCTGAATTCGTTGAAAATCGTCCTGCGACGCGGTTCGCCCGTCCGCTAGCCGATTTCTACGCAAATTGCAGCGTCTAAGTCGTTTTGGTACTTGCGGTTCGCTAGGCGCGGCGCTTAAAAAAGCGAGTAACGAGAAATCCTACCTATTTTTTTGCTAATAAAACAAATAATCGCCCTAAAAACCGCTAGCCGGCGCACTTTTTTGCGTAAATCGAAGGCCGAAAAATGGCCAAAATTGATGTTTACTATAAAAACATTTATTCAACACGCCGACGATCATCAACCCGTCTGGTTTTTCGAAAAGAATGGAATTTTAAAAATGTTTCATCGAAACAAATATGCATGAAATAATTTTTAGACGGTGAACATTTTTAGAAGGTTAAATCGGTAAACACGCGTGACGAAATGCGAAAAATGCAAAACGCGACATGAATTTTGTTTTAAAAATAGTTTTTGAAGTTTTTCAATGAAAAACCAAAAACTACAATAGACAGATGTGGTACGGTATACAGTACCCATCTCATGGATTTGATCGATCATGGATCCTGTTCGTGACGCCTCGACGCCTCCACCGAGCACGTTCCGCCGCCGATTATCGCGGTTTAACGTCGAAATTGACTGAATCTGCTATTTTCGTACAAAAATTTAGACCTGGCCAGCGCTCTTGAGGGCGACATTCCAGTTTCACTAATGCTACAGTATATTTTTGCGAATGGAATGCAGGAACCAAAGAAAAAACAGTACTGTACCATCGGAAACGCGCGGGGGTTCCGAATGAGAAATTTTCGTCATCCAAAAAATGTCAAATATTTTCTTCGCCGAGTACTTTTTCGCTCTGAATACTGTATTTTACAAAAATACCGTACCATCTTCGGGCGCGAAAAAACGCCTACAGTAAGCCGCTGTTAGTCGTCAAACTGTCTGCATGGGTGACGCTCACGGAATGTGATGGTTTTCCCGCGCATTACTGTACGGAACTGTAGGAAACTTTAAATTCTACAAAAAAAGTCATTTTTTAAGTGATTCTCATTTTTGTCGTCTTTCAACAATTTTCGCAATGCGTTTTTAGTTTTAAATTGAACTTTGAGGGGTTGTTATGTGTTTCTTTTTACGAAGAACGTGCGACGGAAATGGAACACGAAAACTCGTTACGTCTGTTACCGTTACAACCGTACAAAAATACAGTAACAAAAATTGCATGACCCAAATATTTCTCTTATTTGCCCCTAACCGCCCACCAAGACACTCGAAAATGCGAAAAATGTCTTCTCACTCGGTCGAATTGTTGAAACGAAGTTTTTTTTTTGCCGACAACTATATAAATGACTCGCCGACGAGAAATGCCATCAGAAACTGTCTCGTTCGGTCCTCGCCAAACGTACTGTCGTGAGCGCGGGAAAGATTACTGTAGTTCGAGAAACTATTCGAGGGACCGTATCGGAATAATCGAAATGGACAGCGGCGGAAATTCGAGTACCCTGTGGGAGTTCGGACCCGGCCGATCGGCGACGTTGAAGTGAGTGGCGCGGGTTACTGTACGGTAGCCACTGGCCATTTTTACAATTCGGCTTCATTTTTTTAGACTGTCGAGGTTCGCGCAAACGATCGGATCCGACGATCGTCAGACGCATTCGGTGTCCGACGGAAGACCATTCGAGCAAATTCGGCGATCACATTTGCGATTTTGAATACTTAGTAAGTGTTCCGCTCAAATGACTGAAAGATTCCCAAAGTGTGCCCCGAAGTGTCAATAAATTGTGCCTCAACGTGTCCCTAAGTGTACCTCAAAGTGCCCCTAAGTGTGTCTCAAAGTGTCACTAAGCGTGCCTCAAAGAGCCTTAACGTGTCACTAATTGTGCCTCAAAGTATCCCTAAGTGTGCCTCAAAATGTCCCTTAGTGTGCCTCAAAGTTTCCTTGAGTGTGTCTCAAAGTGTCACTAAATATGCCCCAAAGTGTCACTAAGCGTGCCTCAAAGAGACTTAACGTGTCACTAATTGTGCCTCAAAGTGTCTCTAAATGCGCCCTAGATATTCCTAAGTGTGCTTCAAAGTTTCCCTAAGTGTGCCTAAAACGTCCCTTAGTGGTCCTCTTAGTGCTCCGCCTTCGAGTGTAGGTATAAGTGTCTTTTTTCATTTCAGGGTTTCGGAAAATTTTACGGGCCTGAAAACGACGAGCTTGAATGAAAATTCGATCTGATTATTTGTTTTTTTCCGCAGTATTTCGTGTTCTTTTTTTGTTCTTCACTTTCGTAAATTCTGAGAATTTTGTCCCGACCCGCTGGTTCAAAAATGAACCGGTCGAATATTTGTTTGCGTTTTTTGTATTCCAGGTCGAAAACGAAAGCGTACAAAATTTTTTTGTTTTATCTACATTTCGTACAGTAACAAAAACAATGATTCATTTTTGGGCATTGTTTTCGCGTTTATCTGACTCGTTTTTTGTTTGCGTTTCATCGTTGACGCGCTAAATTTTTGTTTATCGAATTTAGCAAGAAAAATAAGTAATTATTTTGCGACTTTATTCGTTTAAAATTTCAAACGTAAAGCGACGCGAAAAAAACCAACAACGGGCACGAAAAACGACTCTAACGATCCAAGGGAGACGACGAAACGGGACAGAAATTGAAACGAGAAAAAGAAAAGATAGAATAAATAATAATAATAAGTACAAAAAAGAACGAAAAAAATGTTCAACGAAAAAAATTAATCGATTTTCAAAATAATATTTTCTTGGGTCTTGCGCATCAATCAATTTTTCGTTAAGCCGCTCGAAAGGCGTAAAAGTCCATTACAGTGCGCGATATGTTCCAGCCTACAGTAACCGTCGTCACGTACAGTATGAACAGAAACGTGAACGGATATAAGAATATGTGGGTATTTTTCAAAAATGGAAGAGCTGAAATTAAAGCCTGAGCATCAAATAGCGAACAACTATAGCCGCTAGCCAACTATAGTCTGTGGACAACATATTTATTGTACCTGTGTATCCTAAAAACGTTATGTACAAATAGTAGCCGATGGCCAACAGCCATAAGGTGTTGCCGAAAAATCGAGCCAAGAACCACGTTTGACTAATAAAAACTGTTAAGAAACGAGAAAACGACCCTTTACGACGTTTCGACCACGAATAATCGTTCGAAAACGAACGCTTACGAGGAAAAAACAGCGGCATGATGGCGTGCAAGAAGATAAGCATCGGGAAAAAGGCGTTCAGATGAACGTCGAAACAATATCCCCATTCGACGTCTTGATCTTTGACGCGACGCAAAAAATGATTCGTTATAAACCTGAAACGGGTAAAAATCGATTTCACCAACAAGAAAAAGGATTAACAGGATTAGCGGGATTTACCATAGGCACGTGGCTATTAATAATCCAGTGCCAATACAGTCGATGAAAACGACCCAAAGGAAAAACTTGATGAATCCAACGAAGCCCAAATGCAATACGACGGCGTACAATATCGAAGTTACTAAACAAAAAAATCCACTGGTTATCCGACTATATTTATTCTATGACTATAGTTGAGCAACGACGATAGTTGGAACGAGTATTTTTTACGAGAAAGAACGGCGCTAAGTATGACTAAAAACGCCGGATCGTCCCGCGCCCATTGGTCTTTCGTCCCTGGAAAAACAAAATCCGTCCTCGAATCGTAGCAAGTAAAACAAATTTCGTCAGCTAGCCGCTTACGTTTTCTGTACATAAAATTTCTGTAGACTTTCTGCGGCGATACGAGTAAAAAGAGCATTTGCCAAAATGCAAATTCGAAATCCATATGCCGATAATGCACGAGCCGTTTGAAAAAACGCGACATTTTCGCGCCGGCCGTCATTCGCACGTGAGCCAAACATCCTTCGCGGCCGTACGTCGACGAGCTGGAACGGGCGCCGGGCGACATCATCGGCGGCGGACTTCTCGGATATCGCGCGCCGCCGGCGGGACTGACCAAGCCGCCGCCGCCGAATTTCGGTTTAATTTGCGCCGGCGGCGTCGTCGGCGGCGAGTTCGTCGTCGACGACCAACGATTTGGCGACGAAAACGACGCCGTTCCGGCGTTATTGTGCATAACTTCTTTGCTTTTCGACAACGAAACGGGAAATTAATTAATTTACAAATTTAATTTTTTTCCATATATAAAATCAATTCACACAATATGCCACAGTAAACGCGTAAACAACGCGGCAATTTGATTCGCAAGTTAGAACATTTTATTTCATTGTGAAAATGGTCCGGCTACAATTGGCTAGCTAAATTTTTAGCTGGGAAGCCACTCACAGTCAACGAACACTATGGACAACTATAGTCATTAGAGAAATATAGCCGCTGAACAACTATAGTTTCCGACAACCTATAGTCATTGGACAACTATTGCCAATGGACTACTATAGTCATCGGTAAACTATAGTCGCTGGATAACTATAGTCCCCGACAACTATAGTCATTGGACAACTACAGTAAGTGAGCAAAATTGCCAGTTGATGACGTCATTGGTTTTATGGTTCATTATCATTGATTTTGAATGAACATCAACCACTCTCCTCGAAAAAAAAGGACTTACTAGATTTTCTCTTTACATTTGATTCTCACGTTATGAGTCGTTTATTGCAATGCAACGCGACTTTCGTCGATAAATCACCGAATTTCGCGATATTCCCTTACGAATTTTGTTTTTTTAACGAATTTTCCGCAGAAAAATCAAACAAATTATGAGTCGAGCTGAATCTGACATTCCTTTAGCCGACGACGGCGACGATCCGTCGACGATAGTTTGCAGCAGTCAAGTAAAACCGGCGAATTCCCTGCCGAAATCGCATCAAAACGGTAAATATTTCTACAAAAAAGTTGTTCTTCGAATCGATTTTCAAGCCTTTTACTAGTTTTTCTGCTTTAAAAATCTGTTTCCACCACTTTTCAACGATTTTTTAATGTTTATCCTTCTTTCTCGTCTTTTAAACAAAAATTTCAATGGTTCTTTTTACGTTTTTTTGAGGTTTCGACGACGAAGACGCCGGCGACGAAGATCAAGAAGAAAAAGCGGCGCTAATTTCTCAAGTTTTAGAGCTGCAAAACACCTTAGACGGTGAGATTTTGTGTTTTAAATTCTCTGAAACGGCCGAAAATTCGTTTTTTTTCTGCTTACAGACTTATCTCAACGAGTCGATTCTGTGAAAGAGGAAAGTTTGAAATTGCGTTCGGAGAACCAGGTGCTCGGGCAGTACATCGAAAATTTAATGGCCGCTAGTTCCGTATTTCAATCGACGTCACCCAAGAACAAAACGAAAAAGTAACCCGTGCGGTGCTGTATTGAGCAAAAAATCGACCCGAATTTCATCGGAATCTATCAATTTCGGCAAACAACGTTATTTTTATTAGCTTTTCTTCGTTTTTCTTTAGTTTTTCTCTCGCACGACCACCGGCCGGGCCACAGCCAGTGGACAGCCGCCGGCCAGTGGTCATTTTTTGCTTTAAAAGCTTTATTTTCGGTTTTTTTTCTTTCTGTTTAGATCGAACTTTTTCGGAACGAATTTATTTCGACGTTAAAAATTAGCTAGAATTTAGCTTGCCAATTTTGCTTCGAAACGCATTTTTGCACCTTTCAGTTGATTTCTGCTCTATTTTCGCAGCTTTTTTATCATTTTCCGTCTCCTTTCGCAGCTTAACGTTTGTTTTTTTTCTTCGAAAACTTTGGGTCTCAAAAAATTTGTTTTTTAACATGTCCCTAGTCGAATCCTGTACGTTTTTTTCCTCGTAATGTATCGTATCGTGTTACGTTTTTCGCTTTCGTGTTGTGCAATCGGTATCGAAAATAAGTTCAACGTTTTTTTTTAAATTAAAAAAACAAAATTCATAATCTACTTCTACCTATAAAAACTTTTGAAACATTGAAACCGAAAAAGCGTCGAGAATCGAACGGCGAAAACAAAAGATCCGTCGTCTAACGCCGCGAAACATACGAAAAATTGCTCGTGAACACGCGGGAAAAAACAAAAAACGCGTCGTCAAACGTGCGTAACGCGCGGGATGACCGAAAACGGCATCAACGGCGACGATTCCTCGAGCGCGACGGCCATGCGCAGGCATTCGTTGGATTCGGCGTAGTTTCCGTTCTTGGCCAGCAGGTTCCCGAGCGAAAACCAAATTTTATATTCTAACGGGTCGATCTTGACCAACTCCCTCAGCACTTGCTCGGACATTCGTAAATTGCCGCCCGACTCGTACACGGACGCCAATCGTCGCATCGACGGTATATGATTCGGGAATATGCCCAGGGCGCCGAGGTAACACGCTTTTGCGTCCTTCGCGCGACCGGCGGCCTGATGCAGTCGTCCTTTCAAGTAGAGCGCTTGATGCGAATTCGGGAACATTGCGCACGCTTCTTCGACGCATTCGTGCACTTCGTCGACGATGTTGCAGTCCAAAAACAGTTCCGCCAGCTCCAGCCAAATATTAGCTTGCATACGGTATTGCATGAGCAGGTGGCGCGAAAAGTTACCCGCCATTAATGCTGGAAAAACAAGTAAATCATCAACTATAATTGCCCATCAACTATGGACGCACATCAACTACAGAATCCACTAACTATAGACAGTCATCAACTACAGAATCCACTAACTATATCCAATCATCAACTAAAGACACCCATCAACTGGAGATGCTCATCAACTATAGACTCCAGCAACTATAGTCTCCTTGAACTATAGCCACCTTACCCAAACTGTCCGAGACCGTACTGACCGCACCGCCGTACTCGGTCAACGGCCTAGCCGAACTGAAAATCGACTCTTTATCGGTCACATCTATGCCGCCGTTCGTCGCCAAATTGGCGCCCATCGACGAATTAGGTACCAACGGGTTGGCTGCTTGTCCGGCCGCCGTCGCAGCGGTCGCCGTCGTCGTCGTGGCGACGGCGGCTGCGGCGTCCGTCGACTTGTTTTCGACGGCCGACAGCGCTTCGTTGACTGCGGCGTTAGGCAACGATGATTTTATGCGATCGGGCGACGACGAAAACGACGGGAAACGCCAAAATAAAAGCAAATCTTTCGCCGTCAATAGCGCGCTTTCAGTCTTTTGCAATTTCATTTCGAGCTTCATGCGCAGCACCAACAGGCCGTAATGAGTCGGATGGTCTTCCAAAGCTTGTTCAACTTAAACCGGAAAAACTCAACTATAGTCGTCGACTAACGACCTATCGTTGCTCGTAAAAATATAAAGTCTTATAAACAATACACCCTCGAACTATAATGTCGTACAAACTATAAACACTCCGGAATACAGTCTTGCGAACTACTGGCCGTAAAAAACTATAGTCCTTCACGAACTATAACCCTTTCTGAACAGTAGTAATTTATAAACTATAGTTCCTTACAAGTTATAGTTCATTCGCAGCTGTAGTCCCTTATGAACTATAGACATTTAGTCCCATATGACCTATAGTCCCCTACGAACTATAGTCATTTATGAACCGTATGAACCATATAGTCCCTTATGAACTATAGTCCCAGTTTACCTAAGTTTAAAGCGTCCGAATAATGATTGTCGGCCGTCAGCAACAGGCCCAAGAGCATCAACGCCACCGGCTGGTCTGCTCGCCTGGCCAACGACTTGCGGCAGAGGTTCTTGGCCTCGTCCGAATTACGATTGATTGCGTGCTGAAGGGCGAGGAAAAATTCGCCGAGATGATCTTTCGGATCGCTGGCGACGGCGTCTTCGAACGCGCGCACCGCCTCCATCATCAACAGCTTGCGTTCTGCGTACAACGACGACGCCTGAGCTTTGAGACTGAAGCCTAATCCGACGAGCAGGTGAGCTCGACTCGAGAGGTATCCGCCTCGGCAGATTTTCACCGCCGTCTGCGCCAGCGCCACGCCCTGGTCGTACAGGCCGAGTTGTTCGACGCAGATTTTCGCGCAGACCATGTACTGCGTGGCGTCCTCGTTCGAATCGCCCGCTAGACTGATGCATTCCTTAAAGAGACAACTATAGTTGAATTATAGTGCAACTGTATTGAATTATAGTTGAAATATTGTTCGATTATAATTCAATTATAGTTCAAATGTAGTTCAATTATTGTTCAACTATAGTTCACCTATAGTTCCATTATTGTTGACTATTGTTTTTAGTTATTCAAATATCGTTTAACAATAGTTCAACTGTAGACACTGAGAAAAAATCAACTAGTTTCAACTATAGACAATGATAAACAGTCGACTATAGACTGACTGACTATAGTCGACGATGAACTATAGTCCAACTATAGACGCCGAACCGCACCTGCAAAACGGACGCCGCGCGCGTGTATTTCGACTGGCAAATCAACGACAACGCGAACTGAAACCAAATGTAGCGATCCTCGTAGGCGAATTTCATCGCTCGTTCGTACATGTCGGACATCAATTGATATTCGCGCAACGTCGACAGGACGAGGGTCAGCAAATTTTGCACGGCCTTGACGTTTTGCAACGAACGATCGCGAGCGTCGGCGTGATCGTCGGCGCGGCTCAACACGGCCTCCTTGCAAACGATCGACTCACTGATCGACAGCAGCAGAAACGCCTCCTCGAGTTTGTTTTCCGGGCAAAAATTCGACGTCGTCGAATCGCCGGTCAAAAAGAATCGAACGGGCGTTTGTCGGCCGCCGCCGGCGGCGTCGTAGATCAAACGTTGGTGAGCGGCGGCGGCGTCGTCCGTCGTCGGATGATGATGCGCAGGCGGCTGATCGATCGTCGCGATGCCGTTCAACGAATCGGGCGTCGCGTCGGCGGCGGCGTTCGGCGCCTTGTAGGCGCGCGACGTTACGCCGCGCAACAACACCTCGGACAACTGTCGACTGAGAATCTGTTGTAAATTTTGCGTGTGCGCGTTGTCGACGATGCCCAACGATTTCCGATACGCGTCGACGCCCTTTTGCAATTCGGCTCGTTTGATATACGAGATCGGCACGCGCTGCAACGCCGTGTCGATGAACGGGCCGATTTGCTCGTGTCGACCGAGCAACGGTATGACTGCGCCCGACGACGATATGGACACGGCCGCCGTCGTCGCCGTCGTCGCTGCCGGGTACATAGGGCTCGAACCGCCGCCTCCGCTAGTAAAACCTGCGAATCAATAACATTTCATATAAGAGTACTATAGTCGAAAAGCTGGACAACTATAGTATAGTAATAACGAACTACAGTTAACTGAAGGCGAACTATAGTTGGCGATCGACCAACTACAGTTGATGGACGGATTAACTATAGTTGATGAATGCCGAACTATAGTCGACGAAACATGAACTATAATTGATGAATGACGTACTATAGTTGATGGACGATGAACTATACAGTGCTCGTCAGGTTTATACCGCACTACGAAATTTACAAATTTTGAGCATTCTATTAGTCGGGTTTTTTAGTCCATACCATTGTAACTGATCGATTTGTGAATAAACAGAAGATTCCAGTGAAAAAATCCGGTTTGCTAGTATCTTATTTGCGAAATTGCCGAAAGGTCGTCGCTTTGCTTCGTCAGGTTTATAACGCACCCTATCACATTGTCGAGTTTTCTGTATTTTACTCAAAGTTCGACTACTGTTGCTTGCTGTTGAGTCATGCCACGTGGAATCAAGCTGTCTGAATTTGAAAAAGGTAAATATTAACGTATCAGGCGTCCGGGAAGAGCCAGGCTTTCATAGCCAAAGAGAACTCGGACGTTCTCGTCGTGTCGTACAAAATTTTCTAAAGGATTCAAACGGCTATGGCCAAGTGAAGCGTAAAGGAGGTCCGCGAAAGCTTTCCAAACGAGATGAACGACGAGTGATCAACGCCGTGTCTAATTCTCGAGAATTCTGTGCTATCGTGCAACGAGATACGGGCAGAACTGGGGCTCAACGTTTCCATGTCGACAGTACTTCATACAATTAAGCGTCGCCCGCACATCATTCGCTCACAGCTAATGACCGCACCACGTCTTAAAGACGAGCACAAGTCAGCACACTTAAATTTCGCCAAGGATAATATGCTCCGACAGTGGAACGTCGTAAGTTACTTTCAGATACTTATCGCTTGTTTTGTCAAAAGGCATGTATCATACGTTTCTATGTGTATTATGATGTATCTTGTTTAGGTTGTCTTCAGCGACGAAAAAAAGTTCAACCTTGATGGTCCGGACGGATATTGGCGGGATCTACGAAAGAACCAGGCTACTTCTCCAGGCGCAACTTTGGGGGTGGCAGTGTTATGGTTTGGGGCGCATTCAGCGCTTGCAGTAAGCTGGAATTGGAGTTCATGACGCACAAGATGGACAGCGCCGAATACCAGAGAATCCTCTCTGCTTGTCTTTTGCCATATCTCTGCAAGTTTCGACGGTTGAAACTCGTTTTTCAACAAAATAATGCCAGCATCCACCGAAGTGGCAGCACCCAGGAATTCTGTGGGCGTAATCGAGTGACCGTGATGGATTGGCCGGCTTGTTCGCCGGACTTAAACCCCATCGAGAACCTCTGGGGAATCCTGGTATGACACATCTATGCGAATCAACAACAGTTCCAGGCAGTGGAACAACTCAAGGAGACGATTTTGGAGGAATGGCAAAAGTTGTCTTTAGAACAGCTACAGAAGCTCGCTGATAGCATGCCTGACAGAATTTTTAACATTATACACCGTAATGGAAATTATACGGGTTACTAATTCTTGTCTCAAATACATTTGTTGATTTATTTCTAAGCCCTTGAGAGTAATAACAAAGTGCGTTATAAACCTGACGAGAGCAAAATACAGGTATTTGGAATTTCTGACGAATACCAAGATTGTTGCCAGACCTGTTTGGCGGAAACTTTGGTTTTATCACATATGCAACTCATTAGAATGTGTTGTTCCTTCGAACTGACGTGGAATTCTTCCATCTCGCAAAATGAGGGGGTGCATTATAAACCTGACGAGCACTGTAGTTAATGAATGACGAAGTATAGTTAGTCAATGACGACTGCAGTTGATAGACGACGATCTATAGTTAATCAATGGCGAACTATAGTCAAAAAAACACGAACTATAATTGATGAATGACGAACTATAGTTGAATAACGACGGACTACAGTTGATGAACGGCGATCTATAGTTGATGACGACTACAGCACGCTATATTACCGTCTATAGTTGATCGTTATTAACTAACTATAGACGCAACCTGCGGATCCGTTCGAATTATATTTATCCAATTCTTGTAGGTATTTCAATGCTAATTCCGTCGATTTTTCGAAACACGACAAAATCTGATCGTCGCGCGCCGATTTCTGATATCGCGATGTGGATTTCGGCGGATGCGCCTCGAGGCTCAACGCTTTGACGGCGTACGATTCGCAGGCTAGCCGCAACGTGCGCAACGAATGGAACTGCACGTCGTCGAATTCCAATTTGGCTTTGTTGATCGCCGACAGAGCGTCGTCGAATTGCGCGCAAACGTACGCGAGTTTGCCGAGTAACAAGTGCGTTTCGAGCGCTACGTGTTTGGCGACCGCTGCGGAATCGAAAACGGCGAGCAAGTGCTTCTTGGCTTTCTTCAACGTGTCCGCGTACGCCGGATTCGGCTTCGGAAAACCGTCGAATCCATCCAAAAACAATTCCAGCGCCGTTTCGCCCGAGACGAAATTCGCCAACGGCTCCAAGCCGGATCCTTTCGACGTTATTTGCGGGATTAACTCCTGCAGGCGTTTGAAAGCCGACTCGCTTCGGCATCGCTCGAGCTCGCTCTCGAGCCGCGTGCCTTTCAATTTCGACATATGTAAAACGAGTACGTACGAGAAAAAGCAATAAATATAACTAATTTTATCGAAAAACTGCACTGTCTACGAATTTAACGAGCTAAAAATTGTTCAATAGCCGACCGAAGGTCGAAATTGCTTGCGACGATTCACCTGAAACAAAAAAGTGTCTTCAGATGATGAAGATAGGTGATGATTCATCACTGTCTACAGTTGACGGTTCTTCACTGTCTATAGTTGATAATGCATTATTGACTATAGTTGACGTCTAGATCAAAATTTCACCGTCTTACTTACAAGAGCATGTTTACATTCGAACAAAAGATGACTTAAATCTTGGCAAGCTTTCGGCACGTCTGCTCGTTGAAGACATTCTCTCGGCGTTTTACCCTCCTTTGAAAACAAAAAAATCGTGAAATCGACGAAATCATACGAAAACGAAAAACGAAGCAAAAACAAAGAACTTTTTTGCAACAGTCGGTGGCCAAAAGGCAATCTTTCAAATCGATGCGAATTCCCTGGCAAGGAATTTGTTTTACAGGTGGAAGTTCGTTGCCGTCCGCGTCGACGCCGTATTTGGGCATAATTTTCGTTTTAAAACATGGCTAACGAGCAATTTTTAATTTTATGCAAATTTTATACGTCATCGGCCAAATTCGCACACTACAGTACTCTACTAGGCCATATTATTTCCATTTGAGTTAAATCACGTTGTACTTGTTAATTAAAAAAAAACTAGCGCTAAACCTTGAATTTTGTTGAAATACAATTTCTACAATAACTTTTTTCTTTTTATTACAACTAAAAATAATAGTTCTACAAAAAACACACGAAACGCACGAGCCAGTGCACAAATCTTGTTTTTACAAAGGGAAAACGAGATAACAAAAACTTTTTAATCAGTTTTTCTTTGCTTTTGCGGTTATTGCTTTTTTACCAGGTTTTTTGCCGCCGTATAAATTCGCCAAATATTCGGACATGTCCGGCCAGTCGTATTTGGGCATTTGCAAAGATTGTTGCATCTCCTTTAAAAACAAGCAAAATTTTCATCACTGGCCATTCAGTTTTCTGACCCTAGTTGGAATAATTTGTAGTTACAGTTACTGTCTATAGTTAATGATCCATCACTGTCTGTAGTTGATGGGCTATCACTGCCTCTACAGTTGAAGGCTGATCATAGACAACAGTTGATGATTCATCACTGTTTACAGTTGATGGTTAATCATTGTCTATAGTTGACGGCCAATTACTGTATAGTTGATGATTTACAGTTATAGTTTTATAGTTTATAGTCATATTTATAGTTTATTATGATCACTGTCTATAGTTCATACTACAATGTGATGATCCGTCACTGATTATAGTTGCTGAATAGTCACTGTCTATAGTTGACGACTGGTCACTGGCTATTTCGGTTTTTTTTTACTCGTTGGAACTCCGGATCGGACGTGTTGACTAGTTTGGGCAGGACCATAATTAACAAAAACGGTACGACCATCATTAAAACCATTGGATTCATGAGGAAATCGGTCACTCGCCATTGTTCCCTCAGGCGAAAATATCTGGCCGGCTGTTTGGCGAGAAATTTAATCGGATATTGAAAGGTATTAACGGCGGCTGGCTGAAGGAGATTTAGCTTGCGACATCGAATTTTCCCTTTGCTCGTTACGTCGATTCGAAAATGTTCGAAAATAAATTCTTTGTTAGCCACTTCGGCGATGTACGAACCGGACGGCACGTTGCCGACGACGAAACTGAAATCATCTCTGAAAAACAACAAAAATTGACTGACTTAGCAACAAATAGGGCAAAAACTAGATACAAACCGAGCAAAAACGCGAGAAACGTTTGAAAAAACAGAAAACGTTACGTACTTTAAAAATCCGACGTGTTCGCCGTAATTTAGCAAAATTCTCGCGCTGGATATCCAATTATCAGGCAAAAAATGGCCGAATTCTTTCGGTATAACGACTTTGCCTTCGACTTTGAATCCTCCTTGGTTCGACCCATTCGGACCGACGTCGGTCGAATGATCGTCGTCGTCGCTCGTCGTCGACGCCGCCGCGAACGTGAAAAACAAAAAATAAACAAATTTCGAGCCGAAAATCGACGTCATTTTTATAGAATCGGTCGACGTCGAGATAGGAAACAGCGAATTTTAGAAACACGCGTTTTTACTTTCTAGCAGACAATTCACTTTCGTTAACATCCTTATAACAAACTATCTTGTGGTAAAGTAAATGTATTCTTTTCTACCTTAACCCGATCTCCAAGTTAAATTCGTTTTATAACGACAGATAATTTAGTGTAATGTTTGGCGCGTGGGCGATTGATTTTTCGGTACGGATTTATTCGGAACTGGTGATTTTCCATGATGTTTCCGAGCAAAATTTTATTTCTTATTTTTTTCGTCATCGTCAATTTCGTTCATGCCACCAATGAAGATTTACTACGACAATGTAATTTTTTTCATGTGTTTTGGAACTTTGCCCAAAAAGCATTCAGCCAGTGATGATTTTTTCGTTTTTTCGTTTCGTTTCTAGGGCAACAAATGTTTCGATTAAAACGATCTCAGCAGCTGGTGGCCGTCAGAAACCTCATCGACACGGACGACGCGCAAAGTCGGCGAAAAACGATAAAAATCTTAACGGACGCCATGCAGAAAGTTATGTTGGACAGTCGAAGTCAATTAACGAAATTAGGCTTCGAGCCGGGCATGGATTTCCCCGAAAATCTCGAAATACGTGAAGGTAAACAAAAAAGCGTTATAGTCAGTCAAATTTCGTGTCAAATTTCAGTTCGACTCGTCTTTTTCGTCACAACTATAGTTCTGTGTGAGTCATCAACTATAGTCTTTAAAAATGAACTAGTCCTTGAAAAATGAACTATAGTCCTCCAGGAGTCACGAACGAAAGCCTTTTACGAACCATGATTTGACGATTTTCATTAACTGTAATCCTCGAAATATCAACTATTGTTCTTAAATAATGCTCGATTAAAGTCGTAGACAGTCTAATTTTTTTGTTTTTCGTTAGCATTATCGAGGATTTTGGAGAACGCAGCATTTTTCGCCGATTTGACGCTTCATTTGCCCGACATTTGCGGCAAATTGTATAAAAAAGATTTCGAATTTCAAAATTTATTTCGTTGGTCAGTAGAATTTTCGAATAAAACTGGATTTTTCGACGAGAAAACGTCGGAATTAATGTATTTAATCAGTCAAGAATTGAATCTCGTCGAACGGCAGGAAAATTACGTAAATCCGTATCGAGAGAGTTTTCAACGGGAACGAGCATCGGCGGCGACCGATTCGGACAAAAAACCGAAGAAAAAGGAGCAGAAATCATCGAAAAAAGGACCGAAAATGACGATGGAAAGAAGGCAAGAGTTGTAAATCGAAAATTTGCTCGAAAACTAGCTACAGACGACCGAAATTTGTTTTTCGACGAAGAAATCGAATAATTTTTCGTTTTTCCACGATTTTGGATGAAGTTCGCCTTAAAGTTAAAACGGGCTGTGATTTTTTGTTTTGTTTTTGTTTTTGTTTTGTTGATTTATGAATAAAATTTTTACGTTTTCCGTTTTGGACTGACTTTAAAAGTTGTCGAACCGTTTTCGATTCAATTTTTGACTTATTATTTGCCTAAAATTCGTCATCAACGGGCGTTTTCGGTTTTTGACTCGTTCGACGACGTTTCAGGCTTTAAATATGTCGTCGTCGCGTTCGTTTACGGTCGAAAAATGAATTAATGAAAATTTTTTTATAAATTCTTGTAAATTATTTAAAATAATGTTTTGGCATCAACTAAAGTATTTATTATGGAAAAATTTCCTATTACGAAAACGTCAAAAAGTAAGTGAATTCAAAAAGTGACCGTTTTTTTCGGTTTTCAGCAGAATATTTGTAATTTTTTAGTATCACCGTCATCATTTTTTTTTTGCTTTAGTTATGGGCGGCAGTTGAATTAATTTGGCCGTTAGTTTTGTTTTTAATTTTGGTCTGGGTTCGTACGCGAGATTTAACGGAACATTATCAAGAATGTAAGCGATAGTTAGAAGATAGATGTAGAAACTATGGTTGATTTGGACTACAGTTGATTGACTATAGTTTATGTTCGCCAGCAAGATTTTTTTTTCTTAGGTCATTATACGGCTAAATCTTTACCTAGCGCGGGATTTTTACCTTTCGTTCAATCGTATTTATGTACAATTAAAAACACGTGCCATCGTTATCCGACATCCGACAGCGACGTTGGAATCGTTAACAGCGACGTTTCTTTGTAATTATAGTTGCATTCGTCTTTCTGTAGTTGGTCATTAACTAAAGTTAACCACTAACTATAGTTTTGAACGCTGTATATTTTTAAATTTATAGTTTGAGCATTTTGGCCCGACAAACTCAAGAATTCCTCGGCGACGATGATTCGGCGACGGAAATTCGTGATTTTTTAATAAACGTCGAACAATTAGTTAATGCGACGAACTCCGATCCGCCGGGTACAACTATTTTGTTTTATTTCTTAAGAAAATCTGCAGTTTTCGTTTTCAAATCGAATTTTTCCAAAATTTCAGATATTGAAACCATCAAGAAAACATTCTCCAAACTTCGCTCGTTATTTGTAAGTCGAAATACATTTGTACGTTTTTTGGATTGTCTGCGACAGTTATTTTATTTTTCGTAGAACTCTTCGACGCCGTTGGGTCGTCTTATTGGAAATTTACGAGATGGCTACCGGTACACCAACGAGGGTTACAACGGCAGCGCCGGAATATTTCACTTGATGTGCGGAAATCAGTCGGAACAAGGTAACGAACGATCGAAACAAAATTGCTGCCTGTATTTGTTCGTTTTCGAACGTTTTATCGTTGGTTTTCCATACTTTTCGAGCGTTTTTCGATGATTTTTCAAGGATTCGACTCGATGTTTAAAGAAAAAAAGTCGTTGCACGATTTGCGAGCGCGGTTTCGTGGCGAAACGACGCCCGACCCCGTCGCCGGCGGCGCCGGCAGCGATCGACTCAACAACGATACGAAATCGTTGCCGTTCAGCGACGACGATCCGATGGACGGCAATCGTACGTTTATTTGCGGCACAGTCAAAGTTGTTCCGGTCGAAGGTGAGTTTTAGTTCACCGTCGAGTCCGCTTAATTAGCTAGCCGACGCACGAGATTCGTTTTCAGAAGCCGCTTGCTACGCGCTTTTGCAAAAGTTAAACATTCCGAAAAGCGTTTTGGTACCGATTTTTACGATGCTCAGGGGATTCATAATATTCACGCCGATCGGCGAAGCATCGGAAAAAATAGTCTATAAGGTGAAGAACCGTAAACTATAGACGTCTCATCAACTATAGACGTCCGTCAACTGTAGTCAATGGACAACAATCAACTGTAGTCATTGACGAAAATAGACTGTGATGAATTTTGCTTGTTTTGTTCAGATGAATGAATGGTTGCGAGCTATAATCGTATTTCAAAAAATCACCGACGATTTCGATTTGAACGCCGATAACTATCAAAATTTATTGAATAGCAGCGATTTGGCGAAAGCGTATCGCAAAATACAAGTAAAATATTTGCTGGATAATTTTACGAGCCGCACGTGATATTTGCTTTTCGACTAAGGATTTTGTGCAATTTATCGAGAAGTCTCCAATGCGGGAAATGGCGAAATCTCTCGGCTTCGACGTAGAATTGTCGAATATCACCGAAATCTTGGATATGTTCAATCCGTTTTTCGTTAATTCGTCCGATCCGGACGCCGCTTTGCCACTAATTCGAGACCGATTTTTGTCGTTGATTCGGTTTATAAAGGTACGTTTTTTTTAGTTTCGTATCGAAAAATGGTTTTCGTACCTCGATATCGAGTCGATTTTTTGTTTTCCCTCAGTGTTTTCGATCCGAAGATCGTTTCATAATGGCAACCAACGAAATCTTGATGGAGATGCAAGCGTTGTGTTTGACCGAGAATTATTTGTACTTGGGCGGCGTCCAGTTCGATTTTGATTCGCAGGCGATCGATTTACCGGCGTTGACCAGTTATAAAATCCGAATGGCGAACTACATGACGGACGGCACGACTCGATGGCTGGACAGGTACATCGTTGGTCCTATAGTTGACGAGAGACTACAGTTGATTGGCGTCTATACTTGACTGGTGTTTATAGGTGATTAATGATCGGCGGCTGTAGTCTCGAATTCACTGATTGTGCGATTTGGCACTGTCTACAACGCGTTTCTTGTTTTAGGACGTGGAGTCCGAGACCTCGCGATCGTCCATTCGTGGATATGAAATACATCTATTACGGATTTAGCTTTATCCAAGACGCCGTCGATCGGGCCATCATTGAACTCCATTCAAATACCACGCTGAAAACTGGCGTCTACGCTCAACAATTTCCCAACAATTGCTACCAAATCGACGCGTACGGTCGCCCCCTCGTTCGATTCGGTCGAAAATTTGATTCGTAACGTTTTTTTTCTTCGCGATTCGCAGGTTCATCAAAGCCATCGCCAGAATGTTGCCGTTGTGCATGTCGTTGGCGTGGGTATTTTCGGCGTCGTTGATCGTCAAGAACGTCGTCTACGAAAAGGAATTGCGCCTGAAAGAGTTCATGAAAGTAAAATTTCGCGCAGTTTTCTTGTTCCGTTCGTTCGAAATTTTAAATTTTATCCGCTGATTCACAGGTTATGGGTCTTGGAAATTTTGTACATTGGGTCGCATGGTTCATTCAAGCTTTCATCATGATAATGGCATCTGTATTTTTATTTGTAATTATTATTAAAGTAAGTCGACTATAGTTCTCCATTTAAACTATAGACGCCGCTGGACTGTAGTTGCCGGCTAATTAATTTTAAGGGTCGATTTTTTGTTTTTTTTAGTATGGAAATATTGTAAAAAAGTCGGACGCGTCGCTGTTACTCGTTTTTCTGACGTTGTACGCCATCGCCACGATCACTCAATGTTTTTTGATCTCGACGTTTTTCGATCGCGCAAATTTGGCCGCCGCATGCGGTGCTTTTTTGTATTTCCTACTGTACCTGCCGTACCCGGTTATGATGAATTTCTCCGATCAGATGTCGCGCGGGGGTAAAACGGCGGCGGTGAGCGACGTTCGGAATATTCGCCCGAAACACGCCTCGGCTAGGCAACTTTTTTGTTATTTCAGTGTCTAATCGCGCAGGTTTCGTTCGGTTGGGGATGTTCGTACATCGCCATGTGGGAGGAGGACGGCGACGGACTACAATGGTCCAACTTTAAAACGTCGCCCGACATTTACGATGATTTTAATTTCTTCACGACGATGTGGATGTTGGTCGTCGATTCGTTGATTTACGTAACGTTGACGTGGTACATAGAAGCAGTTTTTCCCGGTAAGTCGATTAGCCGGTACGCAAAATGTGCTTTTTCGGCGACGTTGAGGGAAAAATGAAAGTGAATCATATCGATCAACTTTAGTCGGCGACAACTATAGTTGCTCGTTAATTATAGACGGTGAATAATTTTTGGTTTTACAGGTGAATACGGCGTACCGGCGCCGTTCTATTTTCCGTTCCAACGTTCGTATTGGTGCGGCGAACGTTGCAATAAGTCGTCGAATACGGTCATCATCGAAATGGACGCGAAAGCTAACGGTGAAAACAAATTTTCCGTCGTCTCGCTTCGCATTACGGTCTTATTTACGATACGAAAAACAGTTTTCAGACAATCTTAAAGGTGTCGTCGAAACGGAGCCTACTCATCTACCGCTCGGCGTTTCGGTAGTTAATTTACGAAAAGTTTATTCCAACGGCAAGGTGGCCGTCGACGGGTTGAATTTAAACTTTTACGAAAATCAAATTACGTCGTTTTTGGGTCATAACGGCGCCGGAAAAACGACCACAATGTGCGTACTAGTGCTATAGTTCCGTTCGGACTATAGTTGCCTCGGACCGTGGTTACGGTCAGACTATCCTTAGCCGTGAACTATAGTCCAATTTTTTACAGGTCGATTTTAACTGGACTGTACACTCCGTCGACTGGTACCGTAATGGTGTACGGTAAGGACGTCCGTTCGCAGATCGGGATCATCCGAAGATCGCTCGGCATGTGTCCGCAGCATAATATTTTATTCGATATGTAAGCTGGAAAATGTTTGGATCGGTCCAAAAATCGTTTCAATTCGCAAACTTTTTAGCCTGACAGTGCAAGAAACTTTGTTTTTCTACGGCGGACTCAAAGGCGTCGCCGTCGAAAAAATGAAAGAGGAAGTTCGTAAAATGATCAAGCAATTAGGTCTCACCGATAAGAAACATTCGTTGACCAAAGATCTGTCTGGTACGCGGACGTTTTCTAATTTCGACTCGTTTCGCTCGGGTAGACGACGAGATTTTTGTTTTTTCAAGGCGGAATGCAACGAAAATTGTCGATCGCCGTCGCTTTCATCGGCGATCCGAAAATGGTCGTGTTGGACGAACCGACGGCCGGCGTCGATCCGTTCGCACGTCGAGGCATATGGGATTTATTATTGCAACAAAAAGCTGGTACGAGTCATCAACTATAGTCAGTGGCCAAGTATAGACGTCGACCAACTGTAGACGGCGTTCAACTGTACACGGTAACTATAGATCCGCCAACTTTCGACGGTGACCAGCTATAGATGGCGATCAAACGAGACAATGATGCCATTATAGACAGTGCGTTCTTTTTGTTTTTTTAGGTCGGACGATTATCTTATCCACTCATCACATGGACGAGGCGGATTTACTCGGCGATCGAATAGCTATCATATCTTCGGGCCGATTGAAATGCTGCGGATCGAGTTTATATCTGAAGAAACAATACGGATCCGGATATTATTTAACGGTTGTGTGCGAATCTAAATCGGTAATCCGCGTGAGACAATGTTTTAACTCGATTCGATCGCTTAGACGGTCGATATTTTGTTTGGTTTTTAGCGTTTGACGAGCGCCAAGAATAGCGCGTCGGCGTTGGATAAGAAAACGAAATTATCCCCGATACCGACGAAATCCAGCGATAAATCCACGTCGAAAACGTCGGAAACGGTTAAACGTAGCACCGACACGACATCCAAAAGTTCTCAGCCGTTGCCGCCGATAACGAAAACGAGATCCACGAATAACCTCGGTACGGATATCTTCCAGAATTTGAATCGTTACGAAACCGTTTTGTGCCCAAATGAGACGCTTTCGGACGCCAAACATGCCATTTTTTAACTCAATAGTGCATTCTTAGCCTCCTTATGATTCTCGTTTGATTTTTTAGAGACGGATAACGCATCCGATCCGATTTCAAATTTCGTCACCAACGAAGTGCCGGGGTCGAAGGTCGTTGAACGAGTAGGTCAGGAGATCGTATTTTCGCTGCCGTCCGAAGATCCGCAGCTGTTGTGCAAATTTTTCGTTCGGCTCGACGAGGAATTGAAAACGCTCGCCATTTCCTCGTACGGTGTATCGGAAACGACATTGGAAGAAGTATAATTCGTTTTTCCAACCGATTGAGATGATAAAACGACCGAAAACCGTCCCATTTTCTTCCCATCGGTCAATTTTTGAATTCGTTTTTTTATACAGATTTTCTTGAAATCCGATGCTCAGGACAAAGAAGACAATCTCGAAAGTGAATCTAAATCTAGTTTTAGTCGACCAATGTGCAACTAACACACTCTTACTGTACTCTAATCGATTTGCAGGTACATGTTGCGAAAAATGTTACGGATTTCTCAAGCACAGAATCGGATTCAAAAAGAGAATGGTCGACGCCGCCGAATTGATGGATTCGTCTTCGGGTAGGTGTCGCCGCCTTGGATAATTTCTAGCGTAGACTGATTTGCAGGCTTAGGCGTACTGTAGATTACTTTTGGGCTTGATTCGCAGGCTCGCCGCCTTGTCCTCTCGGGTGCCCTTCGACTTACACACACGCACATCACGTGCTTTTCGTTGTTTGTTTCTTTCGTTTTGCTTTACGTTTCGTTTTTGGGCGCATTCGTCGAGTTTCGTGTTTAAAAATTTGTTTCGTTTTTTTTTCTCTAGCCAAAAAAATCAAAGGTACGTTTTTGCGAATGATTGACGAACGCAATAAACAAAATTTTTGCGGTGCTGGTTTATTGTCTCGGTGTACTGTAAGATCGTTGCATGTTCGTTTAAATTTTTTCTTTTTGTTTCGCTTGTTTGTCTGTTGTTTTTAATTTCGTTTCGATTTTTGAACCGATTTGGATAGTTTCTTGCACATTTCTAGTCTGGTTTCGTTTTGTTAACGATTTTCGCCCGTTGTCGTGCATGAGACGACGGGTTTAGGGCGAATTTTCGATCGTAACGCTCCAAAATTTTTGCATGAGAGAATGAAAATAACTTTATTTCTTTACTTTTTGTTTAAACCGTTTGGTTATTATGGATTATTTTTCGTTCGGACAGATGACGAAGACGGCGTTAATGAAATGGTCCTCATGCCCGGCGTCGTAAAACCTGAAGATCAATCCAAATGTTGGTTATTGAAACGGCAAGCGAAAGCTTTATTCGTAAAACGTTTCGTGACTTTTTTGCGAAACAAGAAAGGTGTCTTTTGCGAGGTAATAACGAGCAAAATGTTCGAACTATAGTTGCAGATCTACTATAATCGTTAATGAACTATAGTCGCGAATCAATCGACGCCTATCGATCAATCTTACTGGACTTTTTTGCTTGCAGATCATTTTGCCTGTTATCGTTATCGCTTTTACGATGTGGGGATTATCCCTTTATCCGGATACTGTCATCGATCAGCCGCCATTGTTATTAACTCCTTGGCTTTACGCGCCGCCGAATAATATATTTTTCAGGTATGGGGAAACTTTCCGCGCCGATTTTTTGTTTTTACTTCGACCGTTCGGTCCATTTTTCAGTTTGGATCAATCGGATAACGTATCCGACGCGCTCGGACGTCGATATTTGGAAAAAATGATCGATCCGCCCGGTCTCGGATGTCGTTGCATGCCTCAGCAGCCGTTTTTATCCGAGTAAATTAATTGAGCAATTAATCCAGCTAATCGATTCGTTATGATTTTTCATTGATTTTCGATGATCTTTGATCGATTGAATCAATTTTTTCAGTGGACTACAGTGCGTACCGATCGACGTCGACGATTCGTACTTCGGCGCTCGATCGTACCTGGACGTAGCGATTGATCAGGACGTGTGCTATTGCGATCAGTCGTCGATTTATCGATGCCCGTCGTCTGCGTACGAACCTGATCCGCCGAATCGATTGACGAATACCACCGATTATTTGTTCAATTTAACGATGCTCAACGTCACTCAGTGGATTTTAATGACCGAAAAGAAATACAGAAAGCATCGGTAAACGCAAATGTCTCGTCGAATTTTTTGTTCTTCGTCGATCGAAACGAGCGTTTTTCGAAAAAATCCAATTTTGATGCTCAGATTCATCAGAGATAAACTGGGCTTTTTAATTAACCCAGGGGCGGACGCAGGGGGGCTTTCCAGGCTCGAGCCCCCCCCCAAACCGATGAAGGTGCTCAAAAAACCATGATACCTTGGAAAAAATGGAAACATGTTTTGACATTTTTTTGTATTAAATAAAAATTAGCGCCATCTCAGACCAAAGCCGCGAACAATAAGGGAAATACTGGTCACAAAAAATATACAAACTCCTAAGCCCCCCCCAAAAAAAATTCCTGCGACCGCCCCTGATTAACCTTAGTCTTACTAATCCGCTTTATTTGCTATTTAATCCCCTCTGCAGGTACGGCGGATTTTCGTTAGGCGACGTTAATCCTGTCGCCGCTTTGGACCCGAATTGGACAACCATCGACACCAATGCGATCGAAATCGGGGCCGATTTGAAACAATTTTTCGATCAAGTAGGATTAGATTGGAGTTCGGTGCGGGATTACCGATGGACTTACATCGACGATCCGAATTCAACCGAGCCTCTATCGCCACCGATAAACGCGACGGAATCGTTGCAGTACGTTTTATCAGGATTAGAAGTTAAAAACAACGTTAAAGTAAACTCGGATTCGTTTCATTCCGTCGAAAATTCATATTCTTATTGAAAAACATTGAAAAATTTTGATTCGCAGGTTTGGTACAATAATCAAGGATGGACGGCTTTGCCGTCCTACGTCAACACGTTGAGCAACGCCATGCTTCGCGCCTTTTTGCCTGCGGATCAAAACGTTTCGAATTACGGTATCGTGACGTACAATTATCCGATGAACTATAGTAAATCTCAACAAGGTCAACGGTTGGCTTTCGGGTAAGAATTGTTGTTGCCCGATACGCGGTTAGTCGCTGGCTATAGCGTATTATTTGTTTTTTTCCTCTGATTCGCAGGTACAACCTCGGCCTCGAGTTGACCGAAGCTGTGATGATGGTATTGGCCTTCAGTATCGTGCCTGCGAGTTTCATTTTGTTGTTGATCGACGAGAAGACTAGCCAAGCCAAACACTTGCAATTCGTATCCGGCGTTAATCCCACGCTCTATTGGGTGATAAATTTCGTTTGGGATCTGGTACGAGTCGTTTTCGATACCGATACGAATGATATCCAGTCAGATTTTTTGTTTCGTTCGTTTCAAATCGAGCCGATTTTCGTTTCTAGCTTAATTTCTTCATTCCCGTACTCGGCGTGATGATAATTTTATTTATATTCGACGAAACGGCGTACATCGGTTGGATTAAAAACGGCGTCGCCACGTTTCTACTTCTTTATATTTACGGGTAAAGAAGAAACAAAATATACGACCTGATATCGGTCGAATCGGGCATTTTTCGGTTTCAGGTTCGCTACCATTCCCATTATGTATTGCTTTACGTTCGTCTTTCGGATTCCGAGCTTGGCCTTCATAGCTTTGGCCGTCGGCAATTTGTTTTTGGGTTGGATATCCACAACAGTCACGGCCACGTTGGAAATGCTCGGTCAAGATGATGAGGTACGACTATAGTCGCCCGATAACTATATACGCCCATCAAGTGTAGATGCGAATGAACTATAGTTCCTGGACAACTATACTCGTTAGGTTTTGAAGAATTTTTGTTTGTTTTCTTTAGCAACTACTGCAAATCAATAATATCTGCATGGTGGTATTTTTAATTTTTCCTCAATATTGCCTCGGCCGCGGCCTGTTGGACATGAAAATCGGGTATTACTTCTATTTGGGAGAGAATTTCGCCTACGGTAAACGGTTCGACTATAGTTTTTGCTCGTTTTGACTGTTGTCTGGTTGTCTGGACATGTTTTTTTTTTTGTTTTTTTTAAGGTAAAACCGATCCACCAAACCCCTTCTTGTGGAAATTTCTCGGTCGTAATTTGTTGTGCATGTTCGTCGAAGGAGTCTTGGCGTTCGCCGTGGTACTGCTCATCGAGCGTCGACGCGAAATAAAACAAAAGTAATGCGCTGGTTTCGTACGTTTCGGTCTGCGAGAACGTTCGAAACGGGCGAAAACTGATTTATTCCGCAGGAAACCCGCCGCCGGCGTTGAAATACCGCCGGTCGACGAGGACGTCGACGTGCGCGCCGAACGCGAGCACGTCGCCAACGAACTATCGGACCATTCGGCTTTGAAAATAGTCAACTTGAGCAAAGTATTTTCGCAGTTTTTGGTACCTTAAATGTCTCGTTCGGTCGAAAATTCGTTTCGTGATTCGCAGGATTATAAATCGAATTGCTCGTGTAAAAAAGGAAAACGGATCCGGGCCGTGGATAATATTTGCGTGGCGGTCGAACGCGGCGAATGTTTCGGACTGTTGGGAGTGAACGGCGCCGGAAAAACTACCACGTTCAAGATGCTAACGGGCAAAACCGGAGTCACATCGGGTACAACTATAGTCGTCAATCAACTATAGTTTCTGACTAACTATGGTTGCTGCTGGTTAACTATGGGCCTTGATCATCTGTTGTCACTGATCAACTATAGATCTTGATAAACACTTAAGTTTTTTGTTTGTTTTAGGCGATGCTTATTTCGGCGGATATAGGTATATGGCTCGCCGATCTTCGTTCCAAAAATGATTTCACTCAAATTTTTGTTGATTTTTAAGTGTTTTAAAAAATTTGGACCAAGTTCGGCAACAGATCGGCTTTTGTCCGCAGTTCGACGCGTTGAATTTACTTTTGACGGCGCGGGAACAGGTGAAACCGGTCTTCATTTTGCACCGTTCGATCGAAAAGTTGAAATGACCCGAGCATCAACGTTTTATTTTCAGCTAACCTTTTACGCGAGACTGAGAGGAATTCCGGAAAAAGACGTTAAAAAAGTAAGGCGGGAGAATTTTTTTTACGTTTTCGTTTTTCGACCGATTGGAGCGAAATTAGTACACGTTTTAGATTGTTTCCAACATCATAAAACATTTGGGACTGACCGTTTACGCCGATCGGACGTCGTCCACGTATTCGGGCGGGAACAAACGAAAATTATCGACGGCCATCGCATTAATTGGTTAATTAACGATAGTCGCGAGTCAACTTTTGCTCTTTTTAATTTTTTACTCGTTTAGGCAATCCGCCGGTTGTTTTATTGGACGAGCCGACTACTGGTACGGTCGAATTTTGCGATTCGTAACAAGTTTTAAAACAATATTTTTATAGGAATGGACCCGAAGGCTCGTCGATTTTTATGGAATCGGATTAACGAAATAGTTCGAGACGGTCGATCCGTGGTACTGACGTCGCATAGGTACGTACCTACGAATCGGTTTCGTTCCTACATGCGGTTCAGATTTTTTGTGTTTACAGCATGGAAGAATGCGAGGCGCTTTGCAATCGAATCGGAATTATGGTCAACGGTCGATTCCAGTGTCTGGGCAGCGTTCAGCATTTGAAAAGCAGGTAAGCAAAAAATTGGAACTATAGTTGGATTCCGATACTGTAAATTTGCTTGCAACTTTCCCGTTAGGTTCGGCCGAGGATACACGTTGACGCTGAAACTCGGCGGCGAGCCGCCGAAAACGGACGAAGCTCTGCGCATGGTCAAGGAGAGATTTCCGAACGCCGTCCTCAAAGAGAAACACCTGTCGCAACTGCAGTTCCAGTTGCCGGCGGCGGGCGTCTGCCTATCGGACATTTTTCAATTCGTCGTCAACGTCCAGGCGCCGTTGGTCGTCGAGGATTATTCGCTGTGTCAAACGACGTTGGACGAAGTGTTCATCGCTTTCGCCAAACAACAGCGCGAACTTGGTCCTGGCTAGTTGCGAATTTTGCTTGTTTTTTTTTACGTTTTACAAAATTAGTCGCTTTATGTCACGTTGTACTTGTTTTACATACTAACATACTTTTTTTGTTGATCAAAAAAACGCCCGTTAGAATTTAGTTGAAGATTAAAAAATTATTTTTACGTGATGACGATCAACTATAGACAGTGATCAACTATAATCTGTGAACAACTATAGCGTGAAGTGAAAACTGCCAAACTAGTTAGTTCACCAATGTGGTCAATTAAAAACTTTATTTTATAATTACGAAACGAAAAATACCTCTTTATAAAACTACATAGTGACCGTTGATGACTAAAGTGATACCAAAAAAACAACTAAATTACTTTTTTACACGAAACCGAAAAATATACACCCAAAAATTTGTTCGAAACGGTCCAAAAAATGAACGACAACAACAAAAAAACCACCGGTCCTACTGTAGATATAAAAAACACTGATGCTGAGGCATGGTTACTGTCAGTGTAATAGTTAGCAAAGTTAACAAAAAAGTATTGGACTGAAACAAAACTCGACACAAAATTAGCTCGGGACTGTCTCATTCGGTCAAATTATCGAATCTAATAAAAAAACAACAAAACAAATGAACTAACATGAATTTGCATAAATCCAAATAGGTTTGACCTAATTACAAAAAACAATGGCAGTTACAGTAATCCACTGGCCAGTATAGTGCCAACTATAGTTAGCAGCAATCAACTATAGTTAGTCATTAGTCATCAACATAGTTACTGCGGGGACAACTATAGTGGCATCTTATGAAACACAAAAATCCCTGAATGAGAAAAACTTATTCGTGAAACTGGCGCTAAATTGAAACGCAACGGGCAGCCGTCGAAAGTAGGTCACCAAGCAGGCACCGTGAGAAATAAAACAAAAAAACACAACAACAACAAAAATAAAAACAGAATAACAAATTAATAAAACAACATTCAAAAACACGATGCTCACGTTCAATATGAAATTTATGATGCGCAGATTCAATTTTTCTGAAAATTGCGCGATTCTCAGGCGCCGAACGAGTTCAAATGTTTTTCGGCGGCAATGGCGGCGGGCACGGACGATTTTTGGCGCTCGTTTCTGTCGCATCGGTCGATTTTTGCGTCTGCGACTCTTGCGAGTCTCGCAACTGTTGCAAGCGTCGGAATGTGGCTCGCTGCAATTCATTGTGAAAATCGTTCGTCGCCGAAGTCGGCTGCGATTTCGACTTGCTGAGTTGCGATTTGGGCGCCGAATCGCGCGAATTTCTACCATTTTCGGTCGTCGCATCGGTCGATTTGGTCGATTCCGACGCGCGAGTCAACTTCGTCGTTTCGCTGCGTTTCGGCGGCAACGGCGGCGGCGGTCGTTTGAATTTCAAATTTTCGTCCGGCGCCACCGACAGTGACGTCGACGCACCGGCGGACGGCGAACTTTTTCGGCGCCGATCATCGATTACCGATCGATCGCCAATCGCCATCGATTGATCGGCGGCCGATATGGACGTTGCGCTGAGAGTCATTCGAGCCGAATGCATCGACGAGCGTGTCGAATTATTTGTTTTCGATTGATTTTCCGGGTGAATTTCACCGAATTCCGAGTGAATCGAAAATTCGTCGCGATTCGACTCGAATCCGACGAGAAATTCGCTCGGCAACGGCGACGGAGGGGGCGGAAACGAATCGCACTGAGTCGTTTCCGCGTTCACGACAGCCAATTCTTCGTCGCTGTCGTTGTCGTTCTCATCCTCGGTCGACACCGTCGTCTTGGACGTCGCGGTCGACGACGACGTCGTACTGTAGGCGTCGGCGTGATGGTCGTGTACGAATCGCATGGACGCAGAATGAATTTGGCGGCAACTTTCCGTGAGCGGCAGGTGAGCTTTGGTGAAGAAATTAGGCTGTTTTTTAATGGTCGACGTACGCGAATCTTGCTCGAAACAGGTACCAACGGTGCCGCGCGACTGTCCACTCGAGTCGCCGATCGCCGCCGTCCGTCGGCATACCGTCGGACTGTCGATCATCAAGGGCACCGACGGCACGTCGACGTGCGTCAACTGTCGACTGCCTCGCTTCGTCGAGCACACGGACAAACTTCGGACGATGTCCGCCGACCTCGGTCGATGCTCCTTGACCGCCGCCTCGGCGGCGATGGCGTTGACCAGCGGTCGAGGTCTCATGACGATCGACTGTTTACAGTACGCCTGCGCGTCGTCGGCCGACGACGACGGCGACGAGGAGGAATTTTTTAACAGTTTCGACGAAAAGATTTTCGCCTCGTCGCTCTCCAAATAATTTTGCACTTGGTCGAAATTGTCGTACAGCTGTTTGCCGTTCTGCAAAAACAAAAAATGGTCACTGGCCAGCGCACTATGGATCCTTCGCAGACTATAGTTCACGGTTTATTACTATTCAACCGATAGTTGACTGTCGCTCACCAAGTATAGTCGACCATTCTTTCAACTATAGTTGCCAGTCATTCACTAATTATAGTCGACAGTTCATCACTAACTATACTTGAAGGACATTCTATAGTTCCACCTTCGCCAACTATAGTTGAAGACTTTTCACTGACTATAGTTGAACTTTTTAACGAACTATAACTGTATATTCATCGCAAGCTATAGTTGATCACTGTCACTATAGTTGACGCTTTACTTTAGCCAATCGTAATCCGGTGACCCATCTCCAATAAGATTTTTCATCCTCGACGCACAAATATTTAATATATCTCGAAGCTTTCACTTGAATCTGTGGATGCTGAAATGTTCGGACATTTTTTTAGTTTATTTTCATGAAACGTGTCGAAAATTGAAACAAACTTTCAATGCGAATCCGAAATCGCTGGGAGCTTTGTATTTCTTTTTCCACCCTATACCATTGTAAATTTGCATCATTTCCAATTGCATCAAACAAACGAGATCCTTCGACGACTGAAATCAAAAATGCCGAGTGAGACGAAATCACGACCAGTGACGAGCTTAATTTAATAACAAACGGTCAAAAACTGATTACTTTTGATTTTCCTTTCGGTACGTAATACAGCCCGGACGAACGCAGAACGAAATAATGTCTCTTCCACGCTTTTTTACCTTCGATCTTCAAGTACAGTAAGCCTTCCACTTCGGGCGGCTGGACGTTGGACAGTGCGAAAAATTCCTGGAAAATAAACAAAAATGAACAAAAAAATTATTGAATTCGGTTTTTGCTCAACATACATCCAGCAATTGCCGTTTAGCGGTCAAATCCATGTTATCTTTCGTATCTTCGGGTGTTAAATAAAGCTAAAAAGCAAAATTAGACAGTGACCAATCAACTGTAGTCAACTATTACAACTATAGACACTGATTAATCACCAACTATAGATCGCTCATTCGGTCATCGCACCTGAGGATTGAAAAACACGTCGTTTTTATCCTTCCTCTCTAAGAAATACAATTTATTAGACGAGTCCCTCGACCAGAGTAAAATATTTTCCACTAAATGTTCGTGATCCTCGTATATCCTCTCTGAAAAATAAACGAAATCCAATTTTTATCCGAATCCGAATCCGAATCCGAATCTTGTTTCGCACTGACCCATGCCCAAATCCGGATATATCTCGACGATGGCGTGATGAGGCGTCAATGGAACGTGATTTTTCTCGGTCAGTTGCCGCAAAATGTACGAAACGGTCCACCGTTCGTCGATTAAAATGCTTTTATTGCTTCCATTAGGGGAAAAAATCTTTACGTAAATCTAAAAAAGAACAATAAATGTCATGTTTGAAAAATATTACCAATTCGAAACGTACTTTTCTGACGCTGGCTTCTTTCATTTTCTCCAAGGCGATTTTGATTTTTTCCGATTTCATTCGAGCGTTGGAATCTTCGTCGGTCAGATTCTCGGATTGAATACGGTCGTGGACCGTTTTCATTTGAGCTTGAACCGATTCCGTCAGCTAAAACCGTTCAAAACGGTCAAATTTTCATTACGTAAAGTTGTCAAAACTATAGTCGTCGACCAACTATAGTCACTGGGCAACTATTGTCACCGGTCAACTAGGTCAACTATAGTCGCTGGCCAACTATGGTCACTGACTATTTGCTGTACCTGAGTTGGAGACGGTGTAGTCATGGATCCTCTGGTACTGTCGGCCGACGATGCATTACTGTCTCGACTTCGATGACCGTTAGATACTGTAGACTCGCCGGATACAGTACTTAAGTTGTCGCAAAATGCCGAATCATTGTCCGGACTGTGAGGTCGGCATGTCAAATCCTGAAACAAATTCGTTTAAAAATGGTCCTCAAATGTCAACTATAGTTCAACTATAGTCACTAGTCACCTGTAGTCAACGGTGAACTATAAATATTAGTTAGGGTCACTGTAGTAGCTGGACAACTATAGTCGCTGGGAAAACTATAGGGGACTCGTCAACTACAGTACATATAATTTTTTACCATCATTTTCGAATCCGTATTGTAAAATCCCATGTTTCCACTTTTTGCTTGTTTCAGCGTCGACGAGGACGTGGATAGAGTAATTTTCGTCGACATTTTGTAATTTTTCGACGTCGTACCGTCGTTCAATTGACTTTCTAAAGCGCACAATTCACCCAATAAAACGTCCAAATCTACATCTGCGCTTTCTGAAAATATGAAAATAAAGATGAACAAAAATTTTTCTTTCACTACTGTGGAAAATATTAAAACAAATTTCGAGCAGATGGCCGTCGGCGATAAAACAAATCGTCGAAATGAAAAAGTGCCCGTTACGACGGCTCGCGTCGACCGAACCAGACGAATTCAGACGTAAAATGTGTTTAAAATCATAACCATCGAGAAGTTTTTTTTTGAAAAAGGCGCGTGATTTGCAAGTAAGACGACATAACTAGTTGATAAACTGAACTTCACGCTTAAAATCAACTATTAAAACTTATTAGCTAGTGAAAAAAATTTGAATTACGCGCGCGATTGCGATGTGATCCGCAGGTACGCCGCAAGCGCGTTTCTTTGCAAATTCTCAAGTTTTTACTGCGCTATTCTTTTTCTTGAAATAACCTTTGGACGGATTCGAATTTTTCGAAACAATTTTCCTGTTTCTTGGTCAGAATTTTACGATCTTTCCAATGAGACTAATGACGCCGAGGGAATCGTTTTCGAACCAAAATTAGAAACGAAAAACAAATTTTTACCCTGAATATTCGTCATCGAATATCGGTAACTATCAATTTGGGGCTTCGGCGGCAGAGCGGGCTTCAACTTGGGTCGCAGCGAACCATCGCCGGACGTGGTCGGCGCCGAGGGGCAACGGACATTTTCCTGGTACATCATAGTCGCCTCGGTCGATGACGGTCGGGCGCAATGCAATTCCTACAAGATGAAAAGTCGTTTGTCAAAATAACAACAGTAAATCTTAAAAGCGAAACGCGAAAAACGCGAATACAATTAACGAAAGAGCGTCCAGCCAGTACACTATAGTTCAACTTTATGTCAGTGTCTTATGAAAATATTTTGCAGTTCTTCATGATGCAAGGGTTACTCTAGTTAGGACTATAGTCCAATGAAGGCAAGTATAGTTCAGCGTCTTGGAATCCTCGATAGTTCAGTGGTCAACTATAGTTCACTGGCTATATGTTTTTCCGGTTGAAAAAAAGACAATAAATCGGTTCGTGTTTTCTTAAAGCGAAACGGAAAAATAATTATTAACATAAGCAGGACGGACCCGCTGTTGGTTTCAATTAAAAATTTTTAACAATCTGCATCGTTCTATCGCCTCAATGAGAAGAACGCGCCATGGGAGTCCACGTCAGTCGGTCAGTCCGTTTTATAATAAATAAAAAGCGAAATTCGACTAGCACGAAGCCCACCGCGACGTCAAAGCGAGCAAAAATACATTCCATAAAAAAAGTTTTTACAAAGTGAAGGTGGAAAAAAGTTGTTGTTTTTTTCAATCAAAAAATCTCGTTTTCAAAAACGATCCCATCTCGTGTCAATGGCCGACACATAATCAACCAACGGTGAAACTATTCGGTGCAAAAACTTGTTTCATTAAATTGAGAGACGAGAAAACTAATTGAGGACAAATAAAAACAATTTCGATCAACTGTAGCCAATTGCCAACTACAGGCAATGAGCAACTATAGTTACTGATCAACTATAGTCACTGGACAACTATTAGCCAGTGAACTTTTAGCGCCTCGATTGAAACCGATCATCGCCTGGAAAATGAGGTATTTTTACGTTTCTTTTATTTCTTCCTCTTTTTTTCCTCCTCAATTGAATAAAATTTGCTTCTAGCCGGCCGAGCAATAACAAAAACCGCGCATAAATCAAACCTCACGCAATTTATTGACGTTTGTGTCATTCGGAATATTGTTGCCTCGTAAAGCCAAGGCAACCGGCCGCCGAGTCCCGCGAGTAAAAAATTCCAAAGAATTTCCCCATAAAAAAACTAACGAAACGTTTTAGAGCCGATTAAACGTCAGTGTTCATTTTTGCGGCCGTTCAAGACGGTCGGTTCGAAAAGTTTGTCCCGAAACAAAAAAATTCATTGGCTAAGAAAGAAAAATGAACTTTAAATAGACAAATTGTTGTTTTACACGGTCGAATTTTAATATTTAAATTTAAAATTGAGTTTTGAAATCAGTTTAACGTTTTGCGGCGGCGCCGAAGGGTCGTTTCGGAAAAATTTGTTTCGAAATTCAAAAATACCTCGAAATTGTAAAAACAAAAAAACCGACAAAAAGTCAGTTTTACATTTTGCGATGACGGAGAGCGGTCGGACATAAACGAAAAATGAAAGAATTTTTTTTATGAAAACAAAATCGACGATAAGTTTGTTGAAAATGTTTTTCGAAAAGTTTACCCGACTGGCACGAAGAGCGAACTATCTTCGTGGCGGCAAAAAAAACTTTACCTAGACAAAACAAATTTATTTTAAAAACTAATTAAACCGCGGCGTGTTGTAATTGATCCGCAGGTACCAAGTGGTACTCAAAGAGGGAAAAAACAGAAAAAATAATTGTCCAGTGACTTAATTGACCACTAACTATATTTGCCCAGTGACTATAGTTGACCATATAGTTGGCTCTACTGTTTACCACTATAGTTGTCCAGTGACTATAGTTGTCCAGTGACTATACTTATCCAGCGACTATAGTTGTCCAGACTTAATTGTCCGGTGACTATAGTTGTCCTGTGGCTATAGACGTCCAAAGACTATAGTTGTCGGTGACTATAGATGACCAGCGGCTACAGTTGTCCATCGACAATAACTGACTCCTAACTCTCATTTGTCAACCGACTCCTGTGAAATAGCGCCAAATTTAAAAATAGCCCGATTTCGACGAAAAAACGACGAAAAAACGAGCAACAAGTTGTTGGAAATGAGTCAAAAAGCTAAAAACGAACCGACTCTCGCAGAAAACATTCCTCGAAAACCAACCTCCCTCGCTCGACGCCTCCCCCGCTTCGTCGTCGTCGTCGTTTCGAATTTTTAAACAACATTCGGTCGGGCGGGATGAAACGATCACTCGAAAAACGAAGTAGTCGCAGATGAACAAGGAGGAGGAGGAGGAGGGACCGAGAGAAATCGTTTCGTTTCAGTTATTCGTCGTCGTTTCAGTCGCAACGGTCGCCGATCGAGTTCTCTCCGCGCAGTTACATAGTTCTTCTCTGCCTCTTTTCACTCTCGTTCGTTATTCAATAGTCTTTATGCGCCGGGCTGGCCGTGTTGTTTCATCTTTTAGCTCGAAACGACAAATAAAACGACCCGTGTTGCGACGTTTAGCCGTCGTAACGATACTCGAAAACGATCCAATCAGTTTCACGTTAACAATGTCCAGCGAAGGTCCACAAAAATTCCGAATGAGGTCCCAGGCATCGAGGACTTTGTGCACTATAGTACAAGGAAGACTATAGTTGTAACATACAACTATAGTGCGAGCCGACTGTCCACTATAGCCCGTAGTCCGAGGCAACTATAGTCGCTGGACAACTATAGGTTCAACGAGGTCAACTATAGTCCACCAGACGCATCAACTTTTCGATCGTTTTGCAAAGGTTAATAACCAATAATACGCGCGACCACGACAAACCTAGTGACACGACGACCACTGGATGGACACGACGGACGGCGACGTTGATATTTCCGAAAATTGACCGATTCGCGTTCGGCCGACGATCATTTTTGGTCGGACGTCGCGTTCGAAACGACGAAAATTGACAACGATTATCGTCTTTAATTCGCGTGCTCAATCGTCCGAACTATGGACGGACGAATTGACTCATTTGAATAACAACGACGACGCTCGTTGATTAAATCAAAACTGGGCAGCGTCCGTACGGACGAGGAATAAGCAAAAAACGTGTCGTAGCCAGTGAGGAAACCGGTCATTTTGGCTAACAAGTCGAAATCCAGCGACAACTATAGACCACGTAGAACTATAGACGGCTAATGCCGTGTGGACTAGAGTCCGATAGTCCAACGTGAACTATAGTTCAACGGCGACTATAGTTCAATGGGAACTATAGTCTTTTGTTTTTAACACGTCCCGGCAACCTAATTGCATTTCGGGTCAGCGTTTTCTCGCAGAATCAAAATTTGCCCTAATCGCTTTCGATGATGACCAATAAAATGCTCGTATCACGCGAAATCGGGCTAAATTTAATTACGTGAGAGAAATATAATTGCATTAACGAAGTGCGTCCGCTATCGCCCCTCCGGGTAATTAAGACGAAGAGAGGTCGAAGGCCACGGAATGACGAAATATAATTACCATCTGGTCCCTGGAAGGAAGTATTGCGCAATAGTTATTTTAGCGCGAAATTCGAAAAAAGGTCTTTCTACGAATCTCGTTTCGACGTGGAATTCGCTCGCCGGCGACGCAAAAAACGTAACATCTGTCACGAAACGGGGTCGAAACGGAAATATAAAACCATCATCGTCGTCTGCAATCGAGACAACGCGCGTTGTGTCAGACTGACTGGACTCCCGCCCAGTAAAAATCCCGACCGAAAAATGGCGCTGGCCGATGAGGACGCCGACGGAAATCGTATACAGACGAGGAACTATAGTCCAGCAAGAACTACAGTTCAACGGCAACTATAGTTCAAGAGAACATATAGTTCGATAGAAACTGTAACTCCAGAAGCAATTATAGTCCAATGGCAACTATAGTTCACATGGAACCATAGTCCGTGAGCAACTGTAGTTCATGAGCAACCGTAGTTTATGAGGAACTATAGAATACCAACTATAGTCCATCAACTATATTCCGACAAAAGCGACGAGAGACGACGAGATTTTTGTTTTTTTTCTAAGATGTCGTAAACCGGACCAACATTATGGTCCTCGGCACCAGTCCTACGGCAGATGGCCACCGGTCGGTCTTGATGGCCATAGTTGCATGATTCACATCCTGCCAAACTAAAAATGCGCCCTGGCCGTTGGTCTAACGAGGATAAAAACGAAACACGATCGTCTGAACATTTTTCCTCCGCCGGCCGACCGACTGAGGGGAAAAAAATATATTTCTACTGAGAATAATTCAGAAAGAAATTTTATCCCGCTCCTCAATCCGTATCGAATTTTTTCCCTCGCTCGGTGCCAGCTGTTGTCCGAAAAAGAAAAACACGGAGGAAAAAAATTTCCTTTCCCCCTCATCGAACACGATCGTTGCTCGTTAAGTGTAAGAAACGAGCACATTTTCGCACTGCCTATGCAACTATCGGGCACACAATAGAAACAATTCGAGGAAAACGAGAAAACTTACCTCGCTCAATATCTGCAATTGATCCAGCCATTCGTTTAATTCCGATTGAGCCATAAAATTGAATGCGAATCTGAAAAGTAGAAATCATATCGGATTCGAAAAACGATCGACACGCGCTACGCGCCGTTTCGCGAGCAGAGAACCCGAGTCTCCGAACTACAGTAAGCAGTGACGATCACCGATGGACGTTGGTCAACTATAACCAGTATAGACAGCGACCAACTATAGACAGCGACTATCGACAATAATTGACATTCAAAACTAACGAAACGGGAACAAACTCGTTTCGAATCGGCGAAACTAAAAACGAGTCCTAGCCGACGATGATACCCTCCTTTCGACGATCCGAAAGTACGAATCCAATAATGGACGTAATCAACGACATTCAGTACGAATAATGTTGCGAAAAACGTCCGACATTAGCGCTCAACGCTCGCCGTCGTCGTCCGCAGTGGTCGCGCTCCCCGATGAATGACCAGTTGAGAGAATTATTGCCCGTTTCGACCGCGGACAGCGCCGAAAACGAGTCCGAATTCGTCCACATCGGGAACGTTATTAACTCGTACGAGGAGCCCCGAGGCTCGCACGAAATAAGGAATCGACCCCGAACCGACGAATGGCGAGTGAGAAATTTTGTTTTTCAATCGTCGTATCTGGTCAAATTACGATTCGGCGCTAATGACGATCAAACAAATCTTTTAATCTCCTTGTCGATCGAACCTGAGAATCTACCGCTTACAGTATACCTTTAAAGATTACCTCCGTCGACTCGGGCGAAGGACGAATTTATTTGAAAATAAAATTGGACCGGTTCGTGCAACCTTGAAACGACCGACAATGAACAAAGACGATCGTTTGAGATAAAAAAACGGCACTGAATTGGATAAACCTGGGCACGAAATGCGTACGGAAATCGTCCGGATCGGGCACAAAGGAGACACTTAAAAAAATTTGTAAAAAATCCCAGGTGTGTGATATAAGAATGAACTATGGCGATCAACTACAGACCTCAACTATACACTTCAACTATAGATCTCAACTATGGACCTCAACTATAGACATCTGCCATGGACCTCAACTCAACTATAGACCTCAACTGTAGAGTTCAACTACTGCTGTACCGTAGAACTATAGTTGTTTGCTATCGGAACATTTTCGGACCAAAGTGGACGCCGACCGGACTCGTATTAGCTCGGCCGAGCGACCGAATGGCAACATTTCGAAACCGATTGTTTGCGCGACGACATTGAATAATAGTAGAAACAAACAATGACCGACGACCATTAGGATTTTTTTCTCGAGTCCATCCGACGGTCGACGGGTTGTTGCGTGGTGGTCCCTAAGGGTCGAGAATGACGAAAATATAGTACGAACTATAATGCGGACCACCGTCGACGAGCCACTCGAGTCGCCAGACGTCGAAACGAATCAAACATCCTTTTCGTCTCATTCTCGTCTCGTCCGGTGTCGCGGGTCGCTCGGATCGGGTCGGAAACTGTTTCGCAACGAACGAGCGCATGAAACTATAGTTGAACTGTAGTTGAAAACTAACTTATAGTTGGACATCGTCGGGAAACTATAGTTGAATGAAACTATAGTTGAAAACTTGGAACACTTACGAAACTGAAAGAGAGTATTGAATTTCAAAAATTTGTCTCGGTAGAAACCCGCCGAGAGCACGATGCGAGTTGGAAAAGTACTACGAATTGGCGTTTTTTTGTTTCGAAAGAAGTAAAAAAAAAGTTTTTGAGGAGAGTTAATCGGTTTAGAGTGAAAAATCATTTCGACGACGAGAGATTTGTTTTACGAGGTGCAAGTCTGGCAATAAAATTCGAAAACGAAAATAGTTTTTCAGAACAATGTTTTTTCAAACGAAATGAGAGTGGGTGTGAAACAATTTATTGACGTGTTCTAAACTTCAAAGCGATTCATTAACTATAGACAGAAACTATAGACAGTACGCAGTCATAACTTTAGACTATAGACAGTAATGAGTCATCAACTGTACGAGCGCATGAACGACTAAGGTGTCTCATTCGATAATAGACAGTGACGTCAATAACTATAGACAGTGTTGAATCATCAACTATAGACAGCGATGGGTCATCAAATATAGGCACTGATGAATCATCAGCTATAGACAGCGATGAATTATTCAATAATAAACAGTGACGTCATCAACTAAAGACAGTCAGTTGAATCAATAACTATGGGCAGTGATGAGTCATCCAACTCACGTTGATTTGTTTCTGAAAATGTAAATTTTTCATTTCTCGCGCTGTCTTTATTAATGTATGAGCAAGTTCAATTTGTTGCACTTTAAAACGACCTAGATTAATTTGTATACTGCAATTTCTACGAAAATTTTCATTTGATTTTTATTAAAATTTTTCAAATAAATCGATTTCGGACGGTTATCGGCATTGAAAATGTTGAAAAACAGAGCGATTTTAACTTGTAGCCGGCTATTGACGACAACGAAACCGCCCACGAAGATTTTCGCTCGTAAATATGCAATTTTTTTGAGAAAAATGAATTTGATCGTTTTGATATTTTAAAACAAATTTTCAGCTTCGCATAAGTTCATTCGGGTAGAAAATTTCAACGGAGTCAATCGACGATCTTTACAAGTAATAAATTTGCGGTGTGTTTCGTCGGCGACCGAAGCTAAAACGGATGAAAATTCGACGCAAAATAGTAAAAATCGATATTGCATTATTTTGTTGTTTTTTTAAAATGATCTACTTATTAATTTTTTTGTCAGCCGATAAGCTCGAATTTCGTGCGGAAACTAGAATGCTACTGGACATCGTCGCTCGATCGTTATATTCCGAGAAAGAGGTTTAAAAACTGTTTCCTCCAAACCTCGATTCCATCGTTAGCAAATCAATTTTTTTGTTTTTCCGACAGATTTTCATTCGAGAATTGGTGTCGAACGCCAGCGATGCTTTGGAAAAGTTAAGATATTTACAATTGTCTACCGAGCAAAGCGTTCAACACGGAAAACCGTTGGAAATTCGAATAAATACCGATAAAATCAATAGAACGTTTTCAATTAGTGTAAGTTGCCTCGGACTATAGTTGACGTATTGGACTATAGCTGGTCAGAAACTATATTTGATGGGCATCTATAGTTGCAGGACGCCTATAGTTGCTGAACCACTATAGTTGTTTCTTTAGGACACTGGTATCGGAATGACTCGAGAAGAATTGATCGAAAATCTCGGAACTATAGCCAAGTCCGGATCGAAAGTTTGTGTTTTTTGCTCGGAAATGTACTTTCGCGACAAATTTCCTGCTGAGAATCCGTGCGATTCGTAGGCTTTTTTGAAAGAACTTAAAGAGAAAGGCAACACGTCGATGGATTCGATCATCGGCCAATTCGGCGTAGGATTCTACTCGGCGTTTATGGTCGCTAACAAAGTGGACGTCTATACGAAATCCTATAAGCCGGGTAGCAAAGGATATCATTGGTTTTCCGACGGGTATCGTCGAAAGTCTTCATTTCTTACGTTTCCGATTTTTACTCGGCTCGGCGATTTTCAGGACGGGTTTCTACGAGATAAACGAATCAAGCGAGGCGGAAAACGGAACGAAAATCGTCCTACATTTGAAAACCGGAGACTCGGCTGAGTTCGCAGACGAAGCCGTAGTGAAAAGTAGAACGACTATATAGTTCTCACTTAACTATAGTTGCGAAGTACTCCAGTTCTTATTTGACTATAGTTCAAATGCAACTATAGTTCTCGTGCAACTACTCATGATTCGCAGGCATCGTGCAAAAGTACAGTAATTTCATCAACTGCGGCATTTATTTGAACGACGATCGAGTAAATAAGGTGCAAGCGTTGTGGACCATGGAACCGAAGGAGGTCACAGACAAAATGCACGAATCCTTTTTTCAATTCATATCGCACGATCAACACGATAAGCCCCGATTTTGGATGCATTACAAGGTGAAATCGGACCGATTTTTCGTACCGGTTTCGTCGCATTCGGTCGATTTTCGATTTCGTTCTTCAGACGGACGCGCCCGTGAACATCCGCTGCCTGCTGTACGTACCGTACTCGGCGCCGTCGGCGTTACAGTTCGCTCAGGACGGCGACCAAGGCGTGGCTTTGTACAGTAGGCGAGTGCTGATCCAGCCGCACTCGAAGGACATCCTGCCGAGGTGGCTGAGATTTTTGAAAGGCGTCGTCGACAGCGAGGATATCCCGCTTAATCTCAGTCGAGAGTTGTTGCAGCAGACAGCCGTCATCACGTGAGCTACTATAGTTCCGTTGAGACTAGTTCCAATCAGTCTATAGTTGCCGGAAATCTATATTTCCAACGTCTATAGTTGCCTAAAGCTCTATGGACTATAGTTCCTATTAATCACAATTTCTCTACGTCTATAGTTCCCGGCACGGCTATAGTACAAATTTTTAGTAAGATTCGCAACGTGCTTACCGCTCGATGCGTGAAGTTTTTTCGCGATCAGATGAAACGCGATATCGAAGAATATAAATTTTTCTATTCGAAATATTCGGCGTTTTTCAAAGAAGGCATCTTACGATCGACGGACAATAACGAAAAAGTAACGTTTCACTTTTTCGCCCGGAAATCTCATCGGATGAGCACTTTTCGAATGAATTTGCACCTAATCGGGACCGTTTTACGTTTCGCAGGAAGATATCGCTAAAACATTGCTTTTCGAATCGTCCAATCAACGAGCTGGGGTCGCCGTATCGCTGACGGATTACTGTAGCCGTATGCAGGCCGGCCAACGGGATATCTTTTATCTGTGCGCTCCTAGGTAAGGATAAACTAAGGATAAAATTCCTGTGTGTTTTTTACTTTGAAACCCTTTTTTGATCGAAATAAAACAATTTTCAGTCGTGAATTAGCCGAAAGTTCACCGTATTACGAATCGATGAAACGAAAGAACGTCGAAGTGCTGTTTTGTTTCGATCCCTACGACGAGATTACGTTAATCTCATTGAATCAATTCGATCGAAAAAATGTTACGTCCGTCGAAAAGGGATTACAACAGGATTCGAAATCCGAAATCGAGCAGATCCCGGCAGCCGAAGGTGACTATAATTCATCAGAAACTATAGTTAATTAGATTATAGTTCAATTTTCTCTGCAACTATAGGCGAACTATCGGATTCGGAATCTAAAGAATTAATGACTTGGATGCAGGAAAATCTCGGCACGAATAAAGTTCATGAAATTAAAGTAGAAGAGATTGATTTGGAATTTTTGACCCAATCGAACGGATTCGGGGTAATTTTTTGTTTCTTTTTCACAGATAACTCGCAAGCTGGAGACTCATCCGTGTCTGATATCCGTGGCCGAAATGAGCCAGGCGAGGTATTTTCTTCAAACGCAATCTACTCAATTGAATTTGACCGAGGATCAGAAATATATGATGCTCAAACCCACACTCGAAATTAATCCAAAGTACAGAACGGATTTTCACTGGCTTCGAACGATATCCAGTGTAGTTTTTTGTTTTACTTTTCAGTCATTCGATAATTAAAGAGATAAACGCTTTACGAAAATCCGAGCCCGATTTGGCTCTGGACGTTGCTCGCTTGGTAAGTCTATGATGCTCAGGCTGCGTGGCTGCTGTACTATAGTGTCGATTCGCAGGTTTACGACATGGCGATGATAACGGCGGGATTGATAGACAGCGCCCGATCAATGGTCGGACGTTTGAATTCGTTGCTGCCGAAACTATTGAGCAAAGTAGCCAGTGAAGCGAAAGCAAAAGAAACGAAGCCGACCGAGAAGGAAACCAGCCCCGAAACTTAATCTACAAAGTCATAAAATCGACCGAATCTTGTTTTATTATTGTCGGAATTAGAAACTATAAAAGATTCAAAAATTCAAATTCAGAATTCAGATTTACCGACTATTGTTGATGAAAGACTATAGTTGATCACTGACTATAGTTCTATAGTTGTATTCAACTATAGTCATCTTCGACGTGATTTTCCTCTCGACGATCACGTTGTAAAAATTTTTGATTTTCGACGCACGTTTCGCGAGTTTCGTATATTTGCTTGTTTTGACGCAAAAATGGAGCGATAAGTGTCCTTTGTGTCGACAGATCTCGTCAACTATAGAAAAAACTTGCGTCGTCGGTGCGCGTGCGCAAGTGCGCATTTTAATCTCGCACGCGGTTTAAGTCGAAAGCGAATAATGCGCGTTACGACAAAAATATTAACGACTTATTCGTCCCCATTTCGCTCGATCGACGCAGTTTTTGATAAAAATTGTTTTGAGAACGTTTCAATTTTCGACACCTTATCAGTGCGAATTTGCTTCTAAACCGGTCGAAAAGTGTTTCATACAGTTGCTATTGAGAGAATATAGTTGCTAGTTAAAAGTGTTAGCCTCTTAAAAAGTGTTAGCATAGTTGATCGCTGAGGGTCTGTAGTTGATTTTTGACGGTTCTATAGTTGATCATTGGGACTATGGTCGATTGTTGAGCATCTATAGTTTGATCATCAGATTCTTCAGTTGATCGTCGGCGTCCTGTAGTCGATCATCTAGGCTCTAAAGTTGATCGCCGAGTCTATATAGTTACTTTTTGAGGCTCTATAGTTGCTCGCTAGTTTCTCATATGGAGTACGAAAGTGTATGCGTCCAGTCGATAAATTTGTTTTCTAATTTCATTAATTTCAAAGAAAAAAAACAAACGAACGTTCATCACGATACATATAAAATCTCTACACAAACGAAACGATTAATTAAGTTATAATTAATTAATTAATTAAACATAAGAATTTTCTTTCGAAGCGAATAAAGAACAGAGACGTACATAGAGACCGAACCGTGGACAGATAAAGGCGACAGAATGACAAAAAATAATAATAAAAAAAACAACTAAATCTGTAAGAAAACTATAGTTTTCGCGCCAAAATTAAAAAAAAGTTTTATCAGTGAACAATTACAGTTGCAAAATTGAGTCGTTATAGTTGACCAGAGCGTCTATAGTTGTACACTGAGACGATATAGTTGCTCATTTGAGACAATATAATTGACCAATGGGCGTCTTTAGTTGCTCGATTGAGCAACTATAGTTGACCAACGAGTGTCTATAGTTGACCGACGGGACTATAGTTACTCATAGAGCGTGTCTACATTTTTAATTTTTTCCCAAACAACGAATAATCACAGCACGTTTACCACCAGCGTTTCGACGACGAATGAAAAAAAACGACGACACGATAACGAACGAAAATCTAACGGAACGAGCGACGACGGCGTCACATTCGCTCCAAAAATGAAAATGAAGAAAAAGAAGAGGAGACTGACCGACCGCGAGGAAGGAGGAATCAATAAAAATAAACGCTTCGAATGAATGAAACTGGAAACGTTCCCTATTCGCGTGGTTCGAGGACCGAAATTCCATCAATTTTCGTTCGTTACGGGGTCGAAATTAAAAACATACACGATGGTCACGCAGAATGAAAAAAATACAGTAAATTACAAAACAAAACAAAAAATTAAAAATTCTGTATGCGCGCACCGAACGGAATGAAAACGAAAAAGAGAAGAAAATTGCGATAAACTTAGTCGAAGGAGTGTTTTCACGCTTAGACAGTCACTTTTTTTTGCTGTTTTTAGCTTCGAAAGATGCATTTTTAAGAAAAAAAAGTCGCATTTTTGCTTTTTCTGCTCAACAAAGGGAATTTCGTTCGACGAAGCTCACGGAAATGAAAAAAAAAAACAAATAAAAGTTTGAGACGCTTAAAAACAAAAAATTTCTTGAATTATTTAATTAAATACGAACGAAACAAAAAGAAAAGAAAAAATATATTAACCTACTACGTACGATTCGACGCCATGCAAATTTCTTTTTTTAAACAAAATATAATAAAAAAAAAACGAAAAAAATTTTAAACACTTTTTTTGTTTTTTTCTTTTCGTTGTCGGGCGACGAAAAGTTTTTTTGACGACGGATCGATCGTTTTTTTTTTGTTTTCGTTTTAACCTTTCGTACCCAAAATTAACGCCACGATAAGTCCGTATAAACCGAGCACTTCGGCGAAAATGAGGATCAAAATCATGCCGACGAATAGTCGAGGCTGTTGCGCCGTGCCGCGAACGCCCGCGTCGCCGACGATGCCGATGGCGTAGCCGGCGGCCAAGCCGCTCAATCCGACGGCTAAACCGGCGCCTAGACCGCAAAAAGCTCTGAAAAAAAACAAAAAATCGGTCGTTGTCCAGTGACTATAGTTGATCGGTGGGCGTCTATAGTTGATTAGCTTCACTGACGATAAGCGTCTATAGTTCATGGGCGTCTACAGTTTATAAGCGGCTAGTTGATTAGCGCGTAAACGACAGTTTTTGCTCAAATAAACGAATGTCCAGTAACATTTTTTCTTTTTCAACTCACTTAAACAAAGAATATTCCGGCGGTTCCGCCAACGCCTGCGAAATAATAACGGCGACTACCAAACCGTAAATGGCGATAATACCCGCCATGACGACGGGAATAATGGATTTCATAATTAACTCCGGCCGCATGACGGCCATGGCGGCGATGCCAGTTCCTGATTTCGCCGTGCCATAGGCGGCCCCGAGAGCTAGAAAACGCGAAAAACGAACGTTAATTTTGTATTTCGCACGCTAATTTGTGTATGTTTATCGAAAATCGCGTAATTTTCGTTTTTACGGGTTTAAAACCGTTTTAGAGGATTAACGAGCAAAATTGTACACTTTTCCTCAACCGCGTGACTTTAACGGGCGAAAAAAATTCCTGCAAATCGTGCTTACCTGTGAATATCATGGCCGACGCGGCGCCCATAACGCCGAAGAACGGACTATAGACGGGCGATCGTTCTAAATTTGTATATGAATCTTGTCCCGAAGTCATGTTTCTTGTTTTTCCGAAGACTTTCGCGACCAAAAAGCGAAACGAATTTTATAAAACTAAATTTCGGTGCGCGAAATATTCACAACGAGCGACAAGACCGACGATCACACGGGCGAAAAGTTGATACGTATGACGATCAGACGCGAGGGGACTAGACGCTGCGACATTCGCGCCGAGACCCACACGCGGCGGCGCACTATAGTTTGCTCGTTTAGCGACTATAGTTGTTCGGTAAGCGCATAAAAGTTGCAAACGGAGGATCTATAGTTGACAGATAAGGTTCTACAATTTGCTCGTATGAACGTCAAAGTAGTTCGATTAGAGCCTAAAGGAGGATCGAAAGTTGATTATTGTAGCTCAGTAGTTGACCACGGAGGCCCTATAGTTGATCATTGAAGCGCTATAGTTGACCATTGGACCCCATAGTTGACTATTGAGGCCCTATAGTTGATGATTGAGACAGTTGATTTTTAAGGTTCTTTAAAGCTCAAGATGATTGACTCTGTCGTTGATTATTAAGGCTCTATAGAGCTGATGAGTGAGACTCTAGTTGATCATTGCGAGCATGCTCCACCAGTGAACCAAGAAGTCGTTGCAAATTCGTGTCGAAATCAACTCAGTATCGACGTCAACGGCGCCTAACCTGTTCATCAAAACGCATAGAATTCCGATGAAAATTGTTTTATCAACTTTTTGGCTTTCTTAGTTTAAAGCAAATTTTTGCTGGATTCTAATGTTAGCGCGACGGTTTTTTGTATTTTACGCATTTTGAAGAGAAATTCCGCGTGGATTAAAAGTATGAGACCAGCAACAAAAGCGACGCGCTGCTGAAGTGTTCTCCGCGCCATGCGGACGAAATTTTCACGTCGAACATTGTGAAACAGAAAAAATAATCACGAGTTATGTGCGAAACGCGACATTTTTTCGAACAAGACAACACGCTAAACTAGTTTTTTTTTGTTACAACTCAGCCATCTGGTGCATCCGGTTTTTTCTCAAACCACTCGAAGAAAAGAATAACAATATCATTAATCATATTTAGAATGTAATCAATGGATTTATAGTCTTTTCACAAGCAGGGTTGACGTAAAAATACAATAATCCTAAAGTTGAGATTCCTGATCCATATTCAGATTTGATTTTAAACATGCAGGATGAGACGGCCTGCTGTCTACCTGAATCTAACCACAGTCTCGAAAATCAATATCTCAATAAGGATGGCATGCGTCAGGATTACAGTATTTTTTTTATTCCGGCTCTTATTTCGCGACATAGTTACAGTAACCCCGACTATAGTTCGAAAGTGTTCAACTATCGGGTCCACTATAGCGCCCGACTTCGCTCTCTACAGTGCTCGACTACAGTCCATTATTCCTCGACTACAGTTAGCGCCCGATTTGAAACAAATTTACCAAAAGTAACGCCACTTACCATTGTGCGACCACCAGGGTAGGGGGGAGGGGGGCACCCACGTCTGGTTGGCATACGCCTCCCTAATGTACATATGGGTTCGTCATTCGTCGGACAAAAAAAAAAAGAGCAGTCGGTCCGTCGATTGCCATCTCTCTCGTCTAGGGTCGAAAAGCCGAACCCCCTTTCGACCATTTAGGAGATGGACACCGGTCATTTAGGAGAGGGTCGGAGTCAACATGTTCTTGTACATCTTGTCACACGAAATGTCAGTTTTTCAGCGATATTGACGGTATATAGTTCCTTGTAGTATCCACCTATAGTTCCCAACTGTGTCAAACTATAGTCCCATATAGGGTCTAACCATAGTTCCTTGTTGTACAACTATAGTTCTCTATAACTATGTGTTCTCTATGTGTTACAAACATTTTCCAACCATAGTTCCTACAGTGACTGACTTCAAATACCAGACTACAGTTCCCTACTGGACAGGACATTTTTTGTCAGTAAACCTCAGTTCAAAAATCATTCATTTACACAAAAAATCGATAATCAAAACTTAAAAATTATTTATTGATCAGAAAAATATAAAAGGCAATGTTAAATGGTAACCAATCGAGAAAAATAAAATCATACAGGAATATAAGAACATGAAACGAAAAAATACACCGATACGGACGATACGAGGACGAGTAATTGAAAAAATTGTTAGGAAAACGTGAACAAAACATAAAACGAAACGAAAAAGCCAAGGAAAAATTATAGTTAAATTAAAGGACCGAAAAAGAGCAATTTTGGAAACGAATCGATTTAAAATAAAATAAAATGGCTGGCGAATGACGAATTTTAACTATTTCTCACCATCGTCGACGACGAATCGACGTCGTTCGTATTTAATCAGAGTAGATCAGGGGTTCTTAAACTTTTTAGCTCCATTACCCCCCAAATGACCAAAATTTTGTCCATTACCCCCCCTATTTTTAAAAATAGTTAAAAAGCTTATTATTGGGGAAAGCTGACAAATATCTTGTTATATTACTTTCATAATGCACACAAATGGCCTTCCACTACCCCCTTGGACCTGCCCCACTACCCCCTTGGGGGGTAATTACCCCCAGTTTAAGAACCCCTGGAGTAGATGCTCGTAGATTTCGTTGCCTAATCTCGGATTATGCTTTTTCAATTCCAACCAACTGTCGGACAGCAGCACATCATGTTGACTGGCGCCGATGAAATTCAAACATGTCGACCCTATGCAAATCGGCGACGGCGCACAATTGGCAATTGTGTCTTTGCAAATTTCGCCCAACGAGTGATCCTCGAGATGGATTTCAGGTGTAGTTTAGTTTAGTTTATTTGGAGATACTACATTAATTAAAACAAACTCTTTTCCAGTAGTGTCCATAAGATAAAGCGAAAGGTAATCAAAAATCGACCAAGAATAGTAAACAAAACTATTACATACTAAGGTATAAACTATAGAAACTATGTACAATATGAAAACTTCGTCCGTTTATGTAACTGAATTAAGATAGAAATGCCTGTATGAAAATTTTTTGAATGAAGGCAAACGCGTTTTCCTAATAACTTCCAGAACCAAACTCTTATACTAAAGCAATCTCCCCTCGAAGCAGCTTTTGTTGATCTTCCATGCTGCTGAGAGAAAAGCGAACAGTAATTTGGAAAAAGCCATTAATCGACTTGTACACTGTCGCAGAAGCGTGATAATCGATCGAGGCTGGAAAAGGCATCCATCCATGATAATCGAAGAGTAATATTTTATTGAAAGTGTTGAATGGGTGTTTTAACAGTTTCGCCATTCGATATCGTGGATTTTCTATTCTCTGAATATCGGTGGCAGATAGTTGAGGGCCAGATATCCATGCGATAGTCGATGACAGGCTTACAGTTGCTATTGCTACAGTAAGATCGAGACTCGAACAAGCGGCTCGGCACGAACTTCTAGTTGGATACTGAGCCCTAGCCGAGAACAAATGTTGTGGATGGTAGTTGTGAAAAGATTTTTCATTAAAATGTAATCCAAGTAATTTGGCATTTAAATTGAGTGGAATTTCGGCGTTTCCATAGACGATGCCAATGCATTTGAAGTGTCTCCTTTTCGAACGCAGAACTAAAAACGACGACTAACCTCCATTCTCAGGCAAACAATTGGACTGAGACCTCGAGACCATTTCAGCACATTGTCCATGTCAGCTTGAATTTTGGACTGGATTTCTGATATTGATTTTCTTTCACAATAAACCAAAGTGTCGTCGGTATACAGCTGACATTGTGATTTCACGCACGACAGTAGGTCATTTATGTAGATAGCGAAGCAAAATGGTCCCAAAAAGCTGCCTCAAGACCTCCAGTTAAGAGGTACGATTTATCAGAAATGGTTCCATTTAAATGAACTTTCTGCGATCTATTAGTGAGATAAGATCGGAACCAGTTTCAAAAATTTTCACTGACATCAAAACACATCAACTTCTTCAACAAAATCTAGTGGTCTATTTTGTTGAAGGCTTTTGAGCAATCGATCAGAAGTGCTCCAACATAGTTGCCTCGATCGAGAGACTTATACCAGATGTTGATCAGCCGAAGTGTTGTCTGTATATGTGTTTATAAAATTGCAACGTTTGAACAAAATCGGTTGAGTACTTTTTTTTGGCAGCATTTCAAAGTTGTATGAGAACTTTCCGGTCACCCTATAAATGTAATATGAATGTTGACAATTTCATGAAATTTCTTTTCAAAGTTCTCTAAGACTTCATTATCGGACTGTGAGGCATAAGCAGGTTGCCAATCAACATTAGCAATCCAGCTGAAGCTGGTCAATATTTAAATTTTTGTAACGTCTATACAACATAATCTTTGGCGTTTTATTAACTAAATTTGCATGGCGATGACGCCGAATGCAGAATATAATTGAATGGTCACTATAAGTCTGTTACACTCTATTACACCTCTCTGCGCAATATTGCTGACATAGTTCATAAAAGTATGGTCAGTAAGTGTTGCCGATGATTCAACAACACATGTGTGCGATTTGATTAACTGTTGCAATGCAAAATCTGTTGAAAGGAAATGTAACCAATTGTCAACAGTGGGCGGACAATTTGACATTAAAGTCACCAAGGAGATATAGTTCCTTGTATGCGTCGACGAAACTGGATATCTGTTTCTGCAGGATTCGACTTTCTTCTACTTTCGATGGTGGTTGGTAAATGCTGACGATAAGTAAGGGCTGCATGTTGGGCAAACATAGCTCAATGGCCAGTAATTCAATAGCCGCGCCCTTTACATTGGATATCTCAGTCGGAATTTGTTTTACAGCCAGAAAGGCGCGAATATAAACGACGAGGCCTCCACCAGACGACCAGTTTGAATGGTCGCGCCGAAAGAAAGTATCCATTAATAGAAACGTTAACGTTTGAAATGGATGAGGACAAAAAAAGTCTGAGACGCAAAAAAGACATCAAAATCGTTGTTTCTGATTACAGCAGATAATTCATCCATTTTCTCGATGAATTAAGACCACAAACGTTCAGATGGCCAAACTGTAAACCAGTCCTTTTAATGGTCGTTGGTGGTCTGTCAATAAGTGAGCTATCCAGATTACTATCATTAAGGGCTACAAGCATACCTGAGATGTTCAATGAATCATTTGCAAAGGATGATTAGCTATGTACCAGGGGCACAGCCACGTGCCATTTTCGGATATTTTTAGCACATTTATATTTCGATTTTCTCGCACATTCGCCATGAGCCACCATATTACATTTCAAACAAGTTGTATTGTCTTGACTTTTAGAATCCGACTGTTACAAATGGTATAGGATTACGTTAAAACACTATTCTTCCCACATCGAGGTCCTGGATTCAACTGTATATCTCCAGAAAGAATTAAAATTCGAAGTATAAAAGATGAGTTCGAAAGATTTTGCATTGCAACAGTTAATCAAATCGCACACACGTATTGTTGAATCATTGGCAACAGACGATTGAAAAACGTAAATTGCAAGATTTAATTCAAAAATTAGGTTGACAAGGTGGTAGTAAATAAGAAACATCAATAATACAGTTTTGAAATTTTAAATCGCTCAATAGCGCTTCGCTTTTCGATATCGAGTAAGTACAGAACGTGCATCAGTGTATAATACAAAGGAAAACAAAACAGGCGCGCGCGAGCGACGACGACCGACCATCCCATGGCCCTTGCGACAATGACAACAATAAGCGGACTATCGCCGCCTAGTTACAACTTGTAAAAGCGAATAGTTCTCGGCCAAAGCCAAAAAATCTTCAGCTATCGTCGCGAGATTATCCGTTGTCGAACCCGAGTACACGTAATGCAACATCGATTCGACGACGTCCGCGTGAAAACCCTTGATAACGATCGGACTATATCTTGATTCGAACATCAACCGAAAGAAATTGCTGCGAGCGGATAGGACGCATTTGTGAGCGCGAAACGTTGCCGAGCTCGTTTTGGATTCGGATTTGATTGACCGACATCGATTCGTCGTCCGTCGGCGATTTCGAATCCGAATCCGAATCCGGTTCAACGATAATTGACAGTCGGCCGGTATGCCGTCGCGATACGTCGACTGCATGTCGGCGATAAAGCTGCGAGGGACGTTCACTCCATCGTATTCGCGAACGACCGTCGGCTTTGTAACGTGACTTCGCAATCTAAAAAAAAGGAAAAAACGGCGCTGGTAGCTAGTTGTAGCAAATATAGCCACCGAAGTACTATAGTTAAAACGAACAATAGTTGAATAAGTATAGTTGATGAGAAGGCATTGGCGGACAACTTTAGGTCAATGGACATCTCTATATAGCCACAAGAAAACTCATGTTAATGGACAACTATAGTCGGTGGACAAATTATGGTCACTGGATAACTATAGTCAATGGACAAGTAGTCACTGGACAACAACTATTAACGGACAATTATAGTCGCTGGGCAACTATAGTCAATGAACAACTATCGTTAGTGGACAACTATAGTCCTTGCAACTAAATATTACTGGGGAAAAACTATAGTTTCAACTATAGTTACGAAAACGAGCCGTTTACCGAGCAGGATCGGGTCCACATTCGTACTGCACGCACTCAAAATTGAAGTCGACCCCCACGACGGCGGCAAATTTGATGATTCGCTGCTGTCCGCGGACATTTTTCTTGTTTTTCCGATAGTAAAACGAGCTAGAAACGTGAATTTGCCGAAAAACGTAATATTTGTAAGACGCTTTGACCGTTCATAGTTGGTTGTAAATGCTTTTGAGAAACTTTGCCATATGTCAACATGCAACCCAGACGAGTCAAGAACATTTCTTGTCATCCATATTGCCTTTTGAGCAATATGCACGGAAATATTCACTATGAACTGTGCTTTATGATTTTCTGGATAGTGTTTGCTGAAAACTTTTTCATGTTCTTCCATTTGGAATTCTGGATCAAAACGCTTCATAAATGTTCCAATTTTTGCCCAGAATTTTTCGACCCTTTGACACTCGACAAAAGCGTGAATTACAGTTTCTGGCTTGTTTTTCCCAACGTTTTTGCAATACTTGCAGTTGACATCGATAGTTTTCGTTCGAAAATGATTCAGCCTGGATCTTGTAAACAGTGCATTTTGAATGATATTATAATGTAGATCTTCGAATATGCATCTAAATTTTTTGGAAAATTCAATCTGAAGCATTGGGTGAAGTTGATGTTATCAATGTTGAAGATTCTTTTCCAATCTAGTTTCAGTTTCTCCACGTATTTAGAAACTTGCTGTCAATAATTATCATGTAAATCTTTTTAGTTGTTACTTCTGATAATTTTAATTCCGTATCATGTAGTTTTATCATTGCCTTGTTTATTGGAAACAAACTTCAATTTCAGCATTAATTAGCTCTTTATAGAAATGTGGGCAAGAGAGCTGTTTATGTCGATGTTTAGGTATTTCTCGAAGAGTAGATGTTATTGTGTCAAAGGAATCTGTCCAATCGGATTTTTCTTTCTGCAGCAGCCTTCTTTTTAACAACATTAGATGCATTGAGGTTATTCTTGCTGGGATATCTTTGTACCCTAGTCCACCATGTTCTTTCAAATTCTTCAAAACTTCTTTTTTTTCTTGTTCTGTGGTGATGGGTACCATAGAAAGCGATCTATCACTTGTTCAATTTTTTTAATAAAGTTTTTTGGTGGGTAGAGAAATGATGCTATGTATCAGAGTGTAGATAAGTAGTAGGTGTTTATGAATTGAATTTTTGGTTCCAATGAAAATTCCCGATGAAGAATTCTTGTTTGAAGTTCTTCGAAACTGTTTTTTGTTGTCAATTCCACTGGTGTTTATGTTATACCCTTATATCTTTACAACTCAGAAACGAATTCTTTCAAATCAGGCGGCACAGCGCTATTTTCAGTTTTTCTGAGCAGAAGGATTTTTGTCTTTGATTTATTTAATCTAGCACCAGATGTTCCTTTGTACCTTTCGAATATCCTGAATGTCTCCAAAACTGAATCAAAATCTCCAGGAATAGATTAGTGTCATCTGCAAAACATGATATCTTCTTTCAACTTAATTCCTTTTACGGAGTCCAATGAACACACTTTTTGGCAGACAGTTTCGTTTGCTAAAACGTATATTAAGGCACTTAGTGGACAACCTTGTCTAATTCCCATTGTTGGTTTAAATGGTTTTGAGATAAACCCATTGACAAGCACTGCAGATCTAACTGAAACTTGTTCATATATTATTTTTATCCATTTGATGAAATTTTCACTAAAGCCAAAGATTTTCAGGCACCAAAAGATGTAATTCCATTCAAAATACAATATAAAGAATAACAAAGTGCGAACGAGTGCATGGAAAAATAATAAAAACTAAATTCATGATAAGTAGGTACATATATCACAGCCGTTATCAGGTCCAACAAAAAAAACTAATCCAAGGTAATCATAGTTATCCTGATACAAAATAAAATTACAACAAAACAATAAGATAATATGAAGAAATCTTACGCAGTATTTTTTTAAATGAACGAGATCGGACATAAAAAATTTTCGAATGAGAAAAACACAAACACGATACTACAAAAAATGTTAAAAAACAAATAGCACGACGAAAACGAATTAAAAAAAC